>CAUYRH010034674.1:0-10988 GCA_963574655.1 Perodicticus potto
CCCAGGCAATTGAAGCAGTATCAAAAATACACTACTGGGACCTGATCAAACTAAAAAGCTTCTGTACAGCCAAGAACATAATAAGTATAGCAAGCAGACAGCCCTCAGAATGGGAGAAAATATTTGCAAGTTATGCCTCCAACAAAGGTTTAGTAACCAGAATCCACAGAGAACTCCAACTTATTAATAAGAAAAGAACAAGTGATCCCATCTCAGGATGGGCAAAGGACTTGAAGAGAAACTTCTCCAAAGAAGACAGGCACACAGCCTACAGACACCTGAGAAAATGCTCACCATCCTTAATAATCAGAGAAATGAAAATCAAAACTACTTTGAGATATAACCTAACTCCAGTAAGATTAGCTCACATGACAAAATCCCAAAACCAGAGATGTTGGCATGGATATGGAGAAAAGGGAACACTTCTACACTGCTGGTGGGCTGGTGGGAATGCACACTGATACATTCCTTTTGGAAGGATGTTTGGAGAGTACTTAGAGATCTAAAAATAGACCTTCCATTCAACCCTATAATTGCTTTACTAGGTATATATCCAGAAGACCAAAAATCACATTATAACAAAGATATCTGTACCAGAATGTTTATTGCGGCCAAATTCATAATTACTAAGTCATGGAAGAAGCCCAAGTGTCCATCGACCCACGAATGGATTAATAAATTGTGGTACATGTATACCATGGAATACTATGCACCCTTAAAGAAAGATGGAGACTTTACCTCTTTCATGTTTACATGGATGGAACTGGAATATATTCTTCTTAGCAAAGTATCTCAAGAATGGAAGAAAAAATATCCAATGTACTCAGCCCTACTATGAAGCTAATTTAAAGGTTTCATATGAAGGCTATAACCCAACTATAGCACAAGAATATGGGAGGGGAGGGGAGGGCGGAGGTTGGTGTGGAGGGAGGGTAATTGGTGGGATCACACTTATGGTACATCTTAGAAGGGTACAGGCAAAACTTACTAAATGCAGAATACAAATGTCTTCATACAATAACTAAGAAAATGCCATGAAGGGTATGTTAAAGTTTGATGAAAACATTTCAGATTGTATATGAAGCCAACACATTGTACCCCTTGATTGCACTACTGTACGCACCTATGATTTAATAAAAGAAAGAAAGAAAGAAAAAGAAAAGAAAATTACTTTACCTCTCTATGACTCAATTTTCTTATAAAGCAAAAATGTTAATAATTATTGTCCTATCTTCCTCCAAGGTTATCGTAAGGATGGTATGAAATTATTTATAGGTAAATCCTTAATATAATAGGGCTATAAAAGTCTGTACATGTATATATCCACATATATGTAATTACAGCTATGTTCCAAGTTATCATCTACAGCATGGAGCTAATTTGTCAATTTAAGTTCAATAGGTTATGAGGACCCCTAAGCCTTAGTTTCTCCATCTATGAAATTAGGATGTTGTGAGAGATAACTCTAATACCCCCTGTAGTACTACCAAGTAATTGGGATTTTTTTTTTCTTTTTGCAGTTTTTGGCCAGGGCTGGTTTTGAACCGGCCACCTCTGGTATATGGGGCCACGCCCTCCTTGAGCCACAGGTTCTGCCCAGTAATTGGGATTTTCTTCCTTTTTTTCTTTTTGAGACAGAATCTCGTTCTATTGTCCCAGGCTGGAGTGCCATGGCATCAGCCCAGCTCACTGCAACCTAAAGCTTCTGGGCTCAAGTGATCCTTCTGCCTCAGACTCATGAGTAGCTGGGACTACAGACAAGTAGCTGGGACTATAGGTAAAATAGCTGAGACTATAGGTACACACCACAATGCCCACATATTTTTTTCTATTTTTTGGTAGAGACAGGGTCTCACTCTTGCTCAGACTGCTCTCAAACTCCTGGCCTTAAGCAATCCACGCCTCCCAGAGTGCTAGGATTACAGGCATGAGCCACCTCCTCTGGCTAGATTTTCTTATTTTTGATATGAGTTACCTAAAACTAAGAGAGGTTAAGTAATTTGCTCAAGAAACAATACCAGAACAAATATGGAGATTAGAATTCAGATTTTCTACTTTCCAAAAGTACCAGGACTTGAAAAACGAAAAGGAAGAAGAAAATTTGTTCAGGCTCTCAAAACAGATACTGAAACTTGCTGCTATCCCTAAATTTTCAATCTCAGGCTGACTATGTACTTCAGATTATCAAGTTACAGAGCTGATTTTGTGAAGTTCGTCGCCAAATTGCTATTTCAATCTCCTGAGAGTTTTTTTCATTCAAAAAGATTTGATTTTTTTTGACCTAGATTCTATTCTTACTCTAATTTTTTCCAATTAACGTGAGAAAGTATTGCCATCTACTGGACTCTAAAGATACTGCCACTATAGTTTTTAACCTGAGAAACGAATTACTAGTCTAATGTATTTTTCACTTTGTCATTAGCACAATAGTTAAGAGCTATTACGCCAGTATGAGTCACATAAAAATAAATACCAATATTTGAGGCTGGGTAAAGTCAGATGGGAAAAATACCATCTCCTCAAGATTTTTAGTCTCAATTATTGCTATGATAATCTGAAACACAGCAAGCATTGGCCTATATTCATTAACAAAATTTCGTCAAGCACCTACTGCATACCACGCTCCATGCTAGGTATACAATGTTAATACACTGGTAAGCATAAAAGGTGTAATTCCTGTTACCTTGGAGTTTAGAGCCCAAGGAGTAATTTCCATTTATTGGAATAGTAGTTTCCAGTGGTGTCTGCATTAAATCCACATCAATCTGATTCCAAAACCCATATTCCAAACCACTAGGAGCTTGCATTCACCCAAAGTAGCTGTCAACAGTCCCGCTCCCACACACACAAAAAAAACAGTGGTTGCCAAAAGGAAATTTAGGCAAAGATAATCCTACATGCATATATTAAAGGCAAAATCCTGACCTGGGATCTGAAAGATTTCCAGCTTCCAACCTTTTATTTACCACCCTCCCCCATCCTAGCAGTTAAACCTACCTAGAAAACGGTCCCTCTCTCCAGGTCACCGAACCTTATTCACCAATCTCCATCCACCCCAACTTCAAGTAAGTGTTCCTCTTTGTTTCTCCATAATCCCCAAACATTAAAACCTCTTCCTGAGGTACTCTTCAAAGTATTTAAGGTTCTATTATAATTCACCTGCATTATCTACAAGACCCAAACAACTAACATCAAAAATAATTTTCAAAGTAAACCTATATGCAAACTGGAGATCTGAAATATATGCTTTCTTAATCTCCTCAATGAAAAAAATACATGTTTGTTAATCTGTGTCTTAAAAACATTTATATCCTACTTTAATAATAGGCTTATAATACTTGTTTGATATTTGAAAGAAAACAGAATCATGAGTCACTTTTATAACTAAAAAAAAGAACTGTTGTCATCACTCAATTACCTTGTCTATTATTGTTCACTTGAAGATTTAACAATGTTATATATCTTAACACTGACACATTTGCATGCCAATAAATATAATTTTACTACATAAAGTTAACAAAACTATTTCAGTCAAAGTTTGTCAATGAATGAAATAGTTTCCAAACACAGTCCTGGAGCGAGAATGAACTATTGATCCACTGTTGTATATAGGTAAGAGGTTTACTATAGATAGAGCTCTGTGAAACTCAACAGGAATGAGGAAGCAGATAAAGAAGGCGGTGCCTGTGGCTCAAAGGAATAGGGCGCCAGCCCCATATACTGGAGATGCAGGGTTCAAACCCGGCCCCGGCCAAAAACTGCAAAAAGAAAAAAAAAAAGCAGATAAAGAAAGAGGGAAACATTCTGAGCAAATAAGAAATAATTTCAGGGGTGGTGCCCATGGCTCAATCGGTAAGGCGCCGGCCCCATATGCCAAAGGTGGCGGGTTCAAACCCGGCCTCGGCCAAACTGCAAAATAGAAAAATAGACGGGCATTGTGGCAGGCGCCTGTAGTCCCAGCTACTCGGGAGGCCGAGGCAGGAGAATCGCTTAAGCCCAGGAGTTGGAGGTTGCTGTGAGCTGTGTGACGCCATGGCACTCTACCGAGGGCGATAAAGTAAGACTCTGTCTCTACAAAAAAAAGAAAGAAAGAAAGAAAGAAAGAATGAATTTCAGCTTTTAGACCCGTCCTGACTGAAGACTCTTTCAGAGAACGTAGACACAGGGAGTAGTGTTTCTGGTCACGGTTAATGTAAAAAAACAAAAATGCCAAATTGGTCAACAAAAATTTAAGTCATTATTTAAAAGTTTCTTTAAAATGTACTCTGCCATTGTTTCAGGAGTGTAACTTTTCCTCTTCTGTATAGAATACATGTTTATGAAATTCAACCCTATTCTAAATTTCTCAAAGCCTGTTGCCCTTAGCATTTTCAAATGTTTTTATGAAATATACCAAACATTGATATGATATCCATTTACAAGTATTTTGATCGCACATCACAATATTTGGACTTATTGCTACTCCATACCACATGTTTCTGTTTACCATTTGTTTTCTTTTTTGTTTCCTTTTCTGTTTCCTACCTAGTTGACAAATCTTTCTGTTCTTTCTGCCTATCAGCCTCTCCTATGAAAGGCCAATTGTAAGGTTTCAATGAGGGGAAATATGCAGAGCATTTAAAATAGCACCCGGTACACAAGTGCTCACTAAATATTAGTCATTATTAGTGTTAGAGGGAATCACTTACTCTGCATTCCCATGTTCCCACATAGGAGAAAAACAAAAAACACTATCCTCCCACTTCCCAGAGGAAAACGTCATTAAAAGAAAATTTCTAAGCCAGGTGCGGTGGCTCACACCTGTAATCCCAGCACTTGGGAGGCCAAGGTGGGCAGATTGCCTAAACTCACAGGTTCAGGACCAGGATGAGCCAGAGCAAGACTTCATCTCTAAAAATAGCCAGTGTTGTGGTGGGCACCTGCAGTCTCAGCTACTTGGAAGGCAGTTATGCTCCCCACTATACCACCAACACTGTCCCAGCTACTTGGGAGACTGAGGCAAGAGAATCACTTGAGCCCAAGAGTTTGAGGTTGCTGTAAACTATGACACTACGGCACTCTACCCAGAGCAACAAAGTAAGACTCTGTCTCAAAAAAAAAAAAGAAAGAAAGAAAGAAAGGTGGCACCTGTGGCCCAAAGGAGTAGGGCGCCAGCCCCATATGCCGGAGGTGGTGAGTTCAAACCCAGCCCAGCCAAAAACTGCAAAAAAAGAAAGAAAGAAAAAAAAAATTTTCTAGTTTTTCTGTGTCTTCACTCATTCCTCCCAGGACCAGCAGATGGCTTATCTGACTGTTAAGCTCCAGAGATGGAACTGGGCATAGCTGGCTTAGTTTTTTCTGGGTTTCCTACCCATCAGAAACAGACTGTCTAAAGCACACATATAAATTCTGCTTTTGGTCTGAAGGATCACCCTTTGTTCCTCAGTTTCCTTTGTATTGTTATTTGTGGGGAGGAAGGTAGGGGATCCAGTTTGGGAGCAAGCCCTTTTAGGCACAACAAGCTCTTAGAAATTAAGCCACATTTGCCAGTTTTATCAGTAATAAAGCCAACATTCTGATCTCCATTTATCTATCACTTATCTTATTTCCAAACTTGCTCCAAACTCTTAAGAAGAAAGAAGTATTGTTACTGGCCTAACCAAAACCTCAGCAACTATTGTTATCTGGCTATAGGGTTCTTAGGGAATTAAATACAATAATAGCTATAAAGCTTTTAAAACATTATTTGATACACAGCTCAACAGACATTAACTATTAATATTATTACTAAGTACCAGACATGGTGCTAAATAGCTAGTTACCAGTTACAGGAGAAACTTAATACTTTAAGAGTGTTGTGATAGCTGACCCCACAAATGGGACATTACAAATAGCTGCTGTTCCACAGTTCCCTCATTAAGTCACATTTTTACTAAGCAAATAATCATGTTCCAAGAATTATGGCAAGTACTGGGAATTAAATAGTACCTACGGAAATCTGTCCTTAAAAAGATTACACACTAGAAAGGTAGAAAGACAAGCCTAGTTACAAGGTGGCATATTTCATGTCAAAGCCATACACAGGATGCTGATATACTTACTATAGAACTTAAAAGATAAGAGCTTTAAAATAAAAGGAAAAAGCCTGTCAGAGTTTGAACTGAATTTTGAAGTCACTTTGAGTAACTTCCATTTTGCTAAATCCAATGGGCAATTTTCATTCCTTACCTTATTGACCACTCTCTTCCCTTAAAAAACAAAGCCTCCACCCCACCCCCAAATAACTCTTTCTTTAGTCTCTGAAATTTTACATGAAACTTTACTCTCTTTTCTCTTTTCCTCTGACCAGTCCTTCTCAGTCTCTTTTCTGACACCTTTTCTATATTCAACCTCTAAAATTAGAGGTCTTCAATGCTTGGTTACTTAGCAACATTCATTCTTACTGTATTTATCTGTTCCTAGTTGATTTTATCCCCACTCACAATTTCTAACCTAGTTCTCTCCTCTAAACTCCATATATCCATATATATCAAATGCCTACTTACCAACTATACATGGATGTCTCAAAGACATCGCAAATTTATATGATCACATCTCAACCCATATCTGCCTCTGCCAAACATAGTCTTCCTCCAATGTTCCCTAATTCTCTAAGCTCCTGGCACTTTTATCCATCTAGTTACTTCATCCAAGCCAGAAACCCAAGTCATCCTTGAAATCTCCTTTTTCCTTATACCTTAAATTCAAATCACCACTAAGTCCTAATGATTTTATCTCTTAAATTTTTCTTAAATCTATCTTCTCTCAATTGTATCATAATCCTGATTTAAAGCATAACGTCTGACTTGATAAATTACAAGATCCTCCATCTATTCCAGTAGTTCTCAACCTGTGGGTCACGACCCACAGGAACTGTATTAAAGGGTCATGGCATTGGGAAGGTTGAGAGCCACTGATCTATTCCTCCACATATATTCTTCTCTCTTCTGTGATGAAGTCCTTAACTACAGCCAAAGTGAAATGATTAAAACATGAATTTGACTAAATCACTGCCATACTAAAAACCCTTCTATAGGTGCCTGTGGCTCAAAGGGGTAGGGCACCAGCACCATATGCTGGAGGTGGTGGGTTCAAACCTAGCCCCTGGCCAAAAACTGCAAAATAAATAAATAAAGTAAAAATGTTTAAAAATACACTATTAAAAAAAAGAAAAGATAAAACATAATAAATTAAAAATAAAAACCCTTCTATATAATCCCCTGTTCTTAGGGTAAAATGCTTTAAAAGTTTGCATACAGTGGTGTCTGCCTAGCTCTCCAACCTTATATGCTATCACTCTCCCTCATCACTCTCACCTTCAGTCTCTAGAACTCACCACGTTCCCTTCCACTTTATGGCCCTCCAACAGATTAACCTCCTCTGCCTGAAATGCTCTCTTTATTCAGTCCCCATTCCCTACTTCTACTCACCATGTGGAGTGTAGCTTCAAAAGTCCCCAAGAAGACCTTATTTTGAGTCCCTAGAATAGGTTAGGTCCTCATTATATGCTTTGATAGCACTTATTATCTTTTGTGTTTACATGCTTATCTATTGGATTACTTGATCAGTATTTGTCTCTCCCACACATCCCATAAAGGCAGGAAGATATCCATTTGCTCACCGGTATATTTTAGCACTAGAAAACAGTAGCTAACATACAGCAGGAGGTCAATAAAATGTTGAATGAATGGAGTACTCTAAGCAATAGCATTTCAGACAACCACAAATTATAAAGCAACATGATCACTCAGTGTAAATCATGTACAGGCTTCAGAATCGATACATAAAACGCCACAACGCAGTACAAGGCAGCATAGGTTTTAGAGGCAGGCAACCTGAAGTCTGAACTCAGCTACTTTCTAGACGTATATCCTATG
This sequence comes from Perodicticus potto, assembly GCA_963574655.1. NCBI lineage: Eukaryota > Metazoa > Chordata > Mammalia > Primates > Lorisidae > Perodicticus > Perodicticus potto. Next base: position 7,896 of record CAUYRH010034674.1, read on the forward strand.
AAGTTCATCCCTCACCACCTATTTCCTCGTTTATAAAACGGACAGGATAAAATTTATACATTGGTTTGTGGCCAGTATTACATAGGAAAAAGAATATGAATCACCTGCATAGAATCACAACTACTAGGGACATGATAAATATGAATTTTCTTCTCTCTCTTCAATCACCTTTAGATACAGAGACAGTGCTAACTATAAAAACAACCTGACTCATGGCTTCTGAAATGTACTGAAAGCTATAAAAGATAGTTGAAACACTTAATAAAACTGTATTGCAATTAATCAAAATTCACCATTCTTTCCTAATCACCAAAGAATTATTTAGAATAAGAGAAACATCTAGTTAAGGATTTCTTTTAGAAAAATTGATACAATTTAGATTTCAAAAAAATGAACTGGGGTGGCACCTGTAGCTTAAGCAGCTAAGGTGCCAGCCACACATACCAGAGCTGGCAGGTTCGAATCCGGCCCCGGCCTGCCAAACAATGACAACTACAACCAAACAATAGTCGGACATTGCGGCGGGCACCTGTGGTCCCAGCTACTCAGGAGGCTGAGGCAAGATCACTTAAGCCCATGAGTTGGAGGTTGCTGTGAGCTGTGACACCACAGCATTCTACCCAGGGTGATAGCTTGAGGCTCTGTCTCAAAACAAATAAAAAAAAATGAACTGGTAGGTTTCATGCCTTACAAAATGAGTTTTCATTTTAAAAAGCATTCACACCAAGCTGCACTAAACCAACTTACAATGATATCTAAAACCTGATTCTATTTACACAAAGCTTTCCAGAATTGTATCTCCCCTGTACACCTGCAAAGCAAAGCTGCACTAAATAAAACTCAGAAGAGCAGTAAAATCCTCTTACCTTATATTCAAATGGAGCACCATAGTAGCCATCATTCAGCCCAAAAATTATTTCATTTTGGTTGCGGGCATGGATCTAAGAGAGGAGGAAAACATACTATTAATTTTCTCATTCCCAGCATATTTTCATATGTCCCAACAATGACAATTATAATAGGACTTACTTTAATGCTGAGAAACAAGCTAGCTACATCGAAACAAACTAACACTTCTCCAAAGACCAAGTAATCAACTGAACATTTCCTGCTTTAGTCAAAAGCTTCATAAAACCATCTGGTGAGCTCACAGGTACCATTATTCACACATTTTCCACAAATACTTTTTAAGCTTGTTAAGGAACAGCTATTCCTGAAGGATAGGGTATTCAGAGGCATACTAGACATTCTCTGATCTCAAAGAAAACACAACTTGGTAAGTCTATGAGAGTACTTGAAAAAATATGAAGCCTGGCCAGCCATGGGGGCTCACTCCTGTAATCCTAGCATTCTGGAAGGCCGAGACGGGTGGATTGCCTGAGCTCACCAGTTGGAGACCAGCCTTAGCCACAACAGACCTCTTCTCTAAAAATAGCTGGGCATTATGGCAGGCACCTATAGTCCCAGGTACTTGGGAGGCTGAGGCCAAGGGTTTGAGGTTGCTGTGAGCTATAATGCCGAGCACTCTACTAGGGGCAACAAAGTGAGACTTTGTCTCAAAAAAAAAAAAAAAAAAAAATAGAAGCCCTAGAAAAAACGCAAAAGAGAAATATTTTCTATTTTCAAAAAGGCAATTTAAAGATGATAGTACCTAATCTCTAACATCTTAAATATCTATTTAATTACTGTCTGCCTATCACATTCTGTCAGATGCTGTGAGCTTCAGGCAGTGTCAACCCAAATTAACTCCACCTAAAAAGCAGGAGAAATTAAAGAAACAAATTAAACTACTGAGATCTGAAATAGTATAAAGTACCCAACTGTGAACTATAAGAATAAATTTAATAACTGCATCAGAAAGAGTTATGGATAAAAAACTTAAAAATGCTTCTGCTGTGACAGTTTAAGTGTAAGAAAAACAAGGATGACCAGGATGCAACATTTGCTCTCTTCTTTCTCTAGCTAGAGAAAAAGCCAGTAGAATAATTTTTCTGTGAATGTTTACCTTACTGCCAAATATTCTACCTCTATTACAAAAACAAACTTAATCATATGCTCTCTGTTTACCGACATCATTTGCTGACCTGAACACAATAGCAAAACATGAGTCTGCAATCATAAATTTATAATGAAAACTATAAATAAATCTCAGGAAGTTTTTCATCTTATAAAAGAGAAGGCATCATGAAATCAGTTTCAAGATTAGAAGGGACCTGAAATTTTATAAACATAAAATACATATTCATCAAAATGTTAACAATAATTGTAGATGGGCAGAAGGATTATGTGAAATTGTTTTTTTGTTTTTGGGTTTTTTTTTTTTTGAGACAGAGTTTCACTCTGTTGCCCTGGGTAGAGTGTCTGCTGGTATCATAGCTCACAGCTCAAACTCCTGGGCTCAAGCAATCCTTTTGCCTCAGCCTCCCAAGTAGCTGGGACTAGAGGCACCTGCCACAATGGCTGGCTAGTTTATCTATTTTTAGTGGAGACAGAGTCTCGCCCTTGCTCAGGCTGGTCTTGAAGTCCTGAACTCAAGCAATCCACGCATTCAGCCTCCCAGAGTGCTAAATGTACAGGTGTGAGCCATCCCACCCAGCCCATTATGTGAAATTTTTTATTCTGTCCTACGTGCTTTTCAAAACTTTCCAAATTGTCCACAAAGAAGTTACCTTTTAAATTGTAAGTAAACATGTGTATACCATTAAAAAAAGCAAAAGGCAACAAAGTAAGTACAGGCAAGAATGACTCCAGCATGAACGTTAAAGTTCTCAAAGTATAAGCTTCATGAAGATGGGCATTAAATTATCTTGTTGAAAAATAAGAGAGTGGGAAAATACATCCTGCGGGTGTAGAGCAAGATGGCAGCCGAGTAACAGCTTCCTTGCGGCTGGGCACAGTCATCAAGCCACATGCAATAAAAATGGTCCCAGTCCATAAATCCCTGCATCACTCTCCCTCCGGAGAAACCCTAACTGCCCCCTTCTATCATCGCCCAATTCAACAGGAAGCAGTTAGATCGAGTCTTCGCCCCTTTTCCCTAACAGCAGTTAGGGTTTCTACTCAGAGAGGGAGAATTGATGCAGGACATCTGGC
>CAUYRH010034676.1:0-62759 GCA_963574655.1 Perodicticus potto
AACACACACGCATAATCTAGAAAAAACAGTAAGATGACAAAACTCAGGCACAAGATTGGAAATAGATTTTACCAAGATCTGGATAGTTCTGCTGCAGTTACTAAAATGAGCAAATCGGAATCGAATTACATTATTTATAACGAATTACAGTAAAAGATATTGAAAATAAAGTTCAAAAATGCAAAAAAAATAAAAAAATAAAAAAAAATAAAAGATATTAAGAAGGATACAGATAAACAGCCAAATGGAAGAGATACACAGGGCAGGGGCTGGGGAGCAGCAGAGGCCTCCATGCCCTCTCTAGGTGGGCTGCTGTCTCAGCCCTGTGTACCCACCTAGAAACTCTCTGAACTCCATTGGTTAGACTTCCTCTCATAGGCACATTGGAGTAAATCACTGGCCACCTGACTGAACTCAATCTCTAGTCCCTCTTCCCTCTGCAGGGGTTAAAAGTGAGGCTGACAGTTCAATCCTATAATCACATGACTGGTTCCTCTGGCAACCAGATCTCATCATCCTAGAGTCACCTCAAGCTCAGGTATGGTTGAAAGGGGTTTGTTAGGAGTGACAGAAGATGATCCTCTCACCCCAAACATTCAGAAAATTCTAAGAGGTTTTGGAACTCTTTATTAAGTACTAGGGGCAAAGACTAAATACACATTTCTTATTAGCCTGCCAGCATGCACATACCCACATGCACGCATGCGCACACACACACATACACACACAAACAGACGCAGAATGAAAAGCCAAGGTGTGAAGTTATAAACGTTAAAATATTCCACAGAGCAGGAACATATCTGAAGTTCAATAAGTATAATTACAATTGTTAACTGTGTCTGCTTTTTCATCTATAAATTATGATAGACTCAACCTCAATATGCATATTAGTCTTACAAATGTAAGACTATCTAATACTCAAAGCCCAGTAGGTTCTCAGGGATGACAGCTTTCTTCCTTTATGCAATTCTAGGCTCTGAGTCTGTTAGGTCTGGGTAAGTCCTCTGTCAAATAAGCAGGTTTCTGATCTTCCATGAATTAGTTAGTTTAGACTTAATTTAACTGTAGTTAAAAACACACAAAACCCATATATTTCAATGGCTTCAAACATCAAAGGTCTATTTCTTGCCCTCTATTCATGTTGTCTGTGAGTATATGTAGCTGAGGTTCCATCTCCCCTGTATCCTGAGTTTGGTCAAGGATATAGGCAACTGTACATGGGGTCATTCTGATATCAGAGTACAGGGGAAAACAAGGATGATAAAACCATGCAACTGTTCTTAAGATTTGGGCCCAGGAGTGGGTAACATAACTTCTGCTCCATTACATTGGCCAACCAAGTCAAAGGGCCCAGGCTGATCCCCTGAGGCTGGGGAAGTACAATTGTCACTCAGAAAGAAGTAGTCAGTATTTATGAATAGTACTACAAATGGCCACATTTCTAAAAATATTTTAATGGCTCCCATGTGAGTGATTACAAATCTGGGTTTCTTGTTTGTGCATTTGTTTATTCATGCATTACTCATCAGGTGCTTACCAAAGAATTGCTGTGTTCTAGATACCATGTTCCATGTTGGAGAAGATATGAGAGAGAAAGAAAATGCAATCTAAATGTAGCTTGAAAGTTTCTGATAGAGAGAAAAACAAATGAACAACCAAAAACCTTAGTGTATTCAGTGGATGTGTGTGTATTTGTGTGTATTTTTTGAAGATGGGCAAATACACACAGACACTCTCCAAAATTGATGGACATTTGTGCCATAAGGAAAAGAGTGAAGAGAACATGAGCCAAGTGGCGGAGACCTGGATGTGCACTGCTTGTCCAGAGAATACAGACTTCATAAAAGCAGAGGTCACATCTGCTTCTGCTTGCCTCTCATCTTAATGTTGTACTTTCTCTGTGGGAAAAGAGAAAAGCAAGTGACCCGGCAAATGATTCACGGAGTGAAGACAGAAGCCCTCACTGAGCAGCGATTCACACTGAAGTCCTCTCTGGCAACACTACTCCCAACAGTGAGAGTGACGCCAGCTCACAGCCACAGGTGCCCAGCAAGAACAGGTGTCCTTGGAGAGCCAGAGCAGGCTGGGGCTGATTAGAGACCACAGGACTGCCTCCTCTCTGTAAGGACCAGTTAGGGGCCAGAGGGAGCTTTGTGTTGAGATGGGCCAGGTGGCATCTGGGTCCTAGCAAGGGAGGACTAGCAGGCTCTGAGGCATGGGCAGAAGGGGAAGCACAGGCTTTTCAGGCTCTTGCAGGACAACCCAAGTTTGAGAGGGAACTCAGTGGTTATTGAAAACCTAAGGTTACCCGGGAATTGTCAGTGTTTGCATCTAGTCTCTACATTTAGATTTAACATTGAGATTCTCTGCTAAAGTATTATCATCATTAATTTGATTTCTTGGTGTGGTTTTATAGTAGGGCGAATATAAGACATGATGTGGAGGAAAAACAAATCCACTATCCCTGTGTGGACTGTATACCACAACAGAACTTCAAACCTCCTAGTGAGTTTGAAGACCCCTGAGAAAAAGGATGTATTTGTGTTGCTAGAAAGGAGCTGTGTATCTTGCATACCTTAGATGACTGTTTGGGGAATGGATATTTGAGAAAGTGACAATGTCTCTTATAATGAGGGCTTTCCCTGCATTTTGTTGTTCTGTCTGCAATACGTCTATTTACTCTTTTTTCCCCCTGTTTACTCTTATAACCCTGCAAACTTTGCACATTGCTGGTGAGATGAATAAATGGATATTAAGGAGCCTGATAGAGCATATTAAAATAAAATTTCCTACTTTATAAGCTCAATTCAATTCTATTTAATTAAAAACCCAATGAACAGGCTCAGTGCCAATTGCTCAGAGGTTATGGCACCAGCCACATGCACCAGGGCTAGTGGGTTTGAACCCGGCCCAGGCCTGCTAAACAACAATGACAACAACAACAACAACAATAACAAAAATAGCCTGGTGTTGTGGTGGGCACCTATAGTCCCAGCTACTTGGGAGGGTGAGGCAAGAGAATTGCTTAAGCCCAAGAATTTGATGTTGCTGTGAGCTGTGATGCCACAGCACTCTACCGAGGATAACATAGTAAGACTCTGTCTCAAAACAAACAAACAAACAAAAACATGTATTATATAACTTCTAAGGATGAAGTAATATCAAGGTCCTGGGGTTTCAGTGATGATAAACTCTTGACCCTCACTTTCAAAGACCTTCCTGTCAACTGAAGAAACAGATCATCTAATTGTAGAAAGGTAGCATAATTGGTACTTCAATAATATCCCATGTATAGAACCAAGAGGCAAGTATGATTCTCTCTGGAAGGCTCAGATGAAAGGTTCTCAGGGATGTGCTGTTGACCTAAGCATTAGCAGTGGAGTTAAATTAGCCAGGTGGTCAAAATTATGGATAAAATCTACTTTTAAGATATTAAGAATTGAGACTCTCTCATCATGAGAAGCAATGGTCAAGGAACAGACTGATGGACACAAATGAAGTAAATATAGGGAATTCACTATAGGTATTGAATCTATGTTTCTCCAGGAAGATTTTCTTTGCTTTAATTTATTCATCATAAAATATTTAATTTAAAAATTTTACTCTATCCTGTAAGAGATAGAAAGGAATGATTTTATAACATTGAATTTTTTTGATGCTAAGCCATAATTTTTCACCGTTGCAAAACATAAACAGTTTCAATTTATAACTCTACAATGTCAAAACCAAAACACTATCAATTATTTTGTTATTGACTTGTTCTATAGTTGTAATGCAGACTTCATATATTTGTTATTCAGTTTTTTATTATATTATTTCTCAGGCAATTACATTTGTACTGTGAATTTGGAGGATTTACTTGATATAATCATTGAGTACAAGCAGAGTGCTAAGTATTTAAATGAGAATGTCATGAAATGAGTGTAATTTTTCTTGTCCTATTGCAACCAGATTATTTTTAATATGTACGATTTATTAAAACATATTTTCAATTATGCTGGGAAATTTAAATCATGTAAACATTCCAAACATAATGTTGCCTCCCAATAAGGTTGACATTTACAAGATGGTGAGTAACATTTTGTACGCTTATTTCTTAAGTACTTTTGATTTTTGTCAATGCAAGATAAATTAGCCAAGATCAGGCAAACTATGTTTAGATATTTGGATTAATCAGGTGCTCCATCTTGTCTGCAATATTGATAGGAATGTTTAGCAACTGTACCAAGTAGACTAAGAGGCAAAAATGAACACAGATTTTGTTATAAATTGCAAATAAGCACAAAATTAATCTGGTTGACTTAATCAGGAATACTGAATAACATTAGCATTTCAAATAATGTATTTTGACTTGCAGAATTCATCGGCCATGGAAAATAGCAATTTTACAAAACCTCACTTAGAAAAATTGGCAGAGAACTTTTCCAAAATAATAATGCTTATAAGGCATAGGCTCATTTTAGATAGTACCTATTCAGTGTTATTGTTTTAAAAAAAATCTCTAAGCATTCTAATTATTAATAATGAATGTTTCATTCATCATAAAAGAGTTTTAAGACAAGCTTTTTGATTGAATTTTTGACATAGACTCAAACATTAAATGGTAAGTTAAAGGGTTACTGGTGTGACCTCTTCCATGTGTCCACTTGGGCTAAGGGCTTTCAAGTTGGAGGTAACCCGTTATTCTATAAACCTTCTCTGAGTATTTTGAGTTGGGATTCCCCCAGTCAACATCAGTAGGGCAGAGAAAGACTTTCCAAAGAGATTTTTCAAAGACTTTTCACATAAAGTACTAGCACTCACATTCCCTTTTTTTCTTCTAATCAACTTTCCAAATAAACACATCTTTCATAAATATTCACCTTTAATTCAATACACTCTTCTCAATTATTCTCCTAATTAGCTAGTGACTACTATTGAGATAATTTAGGACTAATCAGCTTTTCTGAGCATATTTGCAAGTAGGGACAAATTTAATATTTTTTCCATTTTATACTCCAAAATTATCTTAAGAATTTATTCACCTTTGGGATAGAACCATATATAGTCTTAATACCACAAACGTGAGGGAATACACATATAGGTGTAAATCAACTTTGAAAAATATTCTGATATATATAATATATATACAGCACATGTGGGATATGTGGGAAGGATATAATATCTCTGTTCCCAGCCCAGACTTACAGAGAGAAACCTGTGAGTCCTCTGAGAGAAAGGACCATTCTAAGATCTCTGTATCCCTGGTACCAGGTACTACTTGGCGTGTGGCAGACACTTTATTCAATCACTTAACAACACATCAATTGACTATTATGTGAGAAGCTTTGTTCTAAGCACTGGGAATGTAGCGATAAACACATAAAAAAACTGCCTCCCCTGCAAGGGCTTATTAGTGAGATAGAAATATATTTAAAAAATTAACAAGTACATATGTAATATTTCAGATGGTGGTATGTGTTGTGGGAAAGACAAAGCATGAGGCAGAGGCAGGGGACTTGCTCACTGTGGGGGGGCTTGCTCTTTTACAAAGGTGGCGAAAAAAGAACTTATTTTAAGGTGCCATTTGACCAGAGGGCAGGAAGCAAGACTTACTAAGAGAAAAATATTCAATGCAGAAAGACTACCAACTGCCCAAACCTGCATTTGGCTGGTTTTAGGAAGAATAAAGAAAGGAGTACAAGGTTAAAGAGAGCTAGTGAGACTCAGGGCAGGAAGAGCCTAGCCTCCCAGACCATGAGAAAGGGTTGGGAGAAGAGATGTAAGATTCTCATGGCTTGGAAGGGCTTAAATCTTCCAAGGCTGATATTTTGAGGCTAGATAGTAGTATGAGATTAATATTGAGGAAAGTATTTGAGAGCCTCTTTTAATAATCCAAATGAGAGAAAATGGCAAAGCAAGTTTTCAGCTTCTGGGGTATTTTGTAGAGTACCATGTTGGAATGTGTCCATGATGGACTGGGAGAGAAGGCAAAAGCAAAGAAGCTTCACAGGATTTATTGTTTTTGAAAACCAAGAATGATAAAGCTGCTATTTACATACAGAGGGAATAGGCTGGGATGGAGGTCACATCAGCTGTCGGGTTTTGAACAAGTTTGAGATGACTACTGACATTCCAGTGGAGAAGCCAGGGCCACATGAAGACAGAGCAGAAGAAAGAGGCAGACAGAGAAACGGCAGCTTAGGAAGCAGAGATACACCACCAGAGGTGCAAAAAACCTGAAATGTAAATCAACCAGGTGAGCAAGGTGTCTTTTCTCCTTCATTATTTTTTGGTTGTTTTCCACTTTCTCAGCAATTTACTTCATTGTTTTCATCATCTGCATTTTAAATTCCCCTTCTGTCATTTCTAACATTTCTTTATAGATGGAATCCTTTGCAGTAGCTACCTCACAGTCCCTTGAAGGGGTTGCTTTGGACTGGTATTTCATGTTGCCAGGATTTTTCTGCTGATTCTTCTTCATGAGTGTTTTCTTGTATCTGTTTCCTTGCCCAAATTTTCCTTTCACTTCCTCTTCCTCTTTAGGTTACTGTGCCTCTGGCCTAAAGTTTTAATGAGTCCTTTTGGTACAGGACCAGAAGGAGGAGAAGATTGAAGAACAAGAATGAAAAAAAGATTTTAAAAAGAAAGAGAAAAGAGAAAGAAGAGGGAGTGAGTAAAAGTTAATATTGACAAAAAGAAGAGAGGCACCAAAAGAGTGAGACAGGAGTAATATAGGTGTATAGTAGAGTACTTTGACCCAACCTTAAAAACCCCCAACCTCTGGGGGTGCTGGGTTGGGTGGTTCCCTTGAGGTCAGCAGCTCTTTGCCAGCCTTATCAGACACAGTACTCCACCTCGACCAGGTAGAGAGAAAAGACAAAAATACTATAAATTAAACTGAAACAAGCAAACAAAAACCCTTGTGGGATAAAACTGGGGGGGAAAAGCAAATAATAGGAAATGAGCTTCTACTGAAGTTCTGAAGTTCTAGCAAAAATGAAGTTCTAATTGTTAAAGAAGGGAAAAATGGAAGATTGTATTTAAACTAGAATAGTGAAGGAAAAAAAAGGATGAAAAAAGAAAAAAAGGAAAAACAATGTAGAGGAAAAATGTTGAAATTAAGAAAAATAAAAAAAAAAAAAAACAACAACCACCAAGAAAACAAAACAAAACAAAACAAAAAAAAACCCCAAAAACCCCAAAACCAAAAACCAAAACAGCAGAACAGTATACATATCTTGCTGAATATTGTCCGGGCAACAGGTGATCTTCTGAGGTATAAGATGTGAATCACAATGTTGTTACAGCTGTACAAGATGGAGACTGGAGGCCTCTGCTGATTTCTCAGACCCTGCAGGCTTAGCCCAAATGTCTCTTCAGCCTGCTTAAAAGACACTCCAAACTGTGAACCTTGGCTAAGCAGAAGCTTTCCAAAGAAAGCACTTACCCTGGGATCTCTCTAGGCGTGCTTTCATGCTTATCCAGTGCACCAAAACTGGTCTCACTCTATGCCCCTGAAGTCCAAGGCTATAATCTGCCAAACACTTGGATCACCACTCTTCCCCAGCATCTAGGTCCATGCTGTTGGGCAGCTCAGTCACTAGATTACTCGCTCAAGGTTTCCGGCCAATCCCCGTGCTGCAACCTGCAGTAGCAGCTCCCACACAGTGGCCGTGTGGGTAGCCCACAGCTAAACAATATTAGCTCCTTTCTGGCTCAGCAGCTCAGTCCAGGGCCCCAGACAATGCCCAATGTTAGCCGTACACCCACCCAAGATCTCCCAAGACAGTTCAATTGAGTGCCCTGGTCCAAAAAATCTAAAACAGCCCACAGGTAAGGATTTTCCTGCTTGCAGTCCTGCTGTTGCTGTGGTTACAGCTGTGGACAGCCTCCGACCGAACAAACTGCACCTACCACTTGCCAGTTCTCCACCGCTTTTGTCCTCCTCGCAGGGTCCACAAGTCTCTCATTGACTCCCTATGTCACCAAAGGGAAGTTTCTGGGCAGATCCCACCAGCCAGAGATGCCTGGAGTCTTGTCTCTCCAATCTCACTGTGTCCGGTTGCACAGAAGCTGTTACTCAAGGTGTCTTTTCTCAATGATTAATTTTAGTTTGGTATGACCTAAGGCTAACTAGTCATTTAAGAATTTAATGAAATAAAAAAATAATTAAACAAGGAGTGAAAAGTACTTTTCTAGCAGTGGCCCATCCTGATGCCCTCCAGACCTGGCATATGGCTCAAATTGGGCTTTGACCTGTGTGACGTATGCACTTATAGTTTTTCATTAGTGCGTCCTGTGTGTATTTGAATAGAGATGGTATTAAACATAATCCATTTGTAAGGGACAGTAACCTCAAAGTAATTCTATATTTGTGAACATAAAATTATATTTAATGCCATTTTTAAATATTTAAAGTGCTTCCATGTGGATTACTGACCAGTTGACAATCATTTACTGGGTATGTCCTCTGTGCATGTCATTGTAATGGACAATTTTGAGTGTGTGCACTGATTAGATAGGAGGAGTCCCAAGGGAGAGGCAGGGTTGGCCAGCAAGTGGGGGCGAGCAGTAGGAGAACTGAGGCAGTCACTGTAGTCATATTTGCACTTGAGCACACTTGGCTTCTAGTGTGTTATAGCTAATACGTACTTTGACTTAATCAAAGAATCTTACTCAATTTTCTAAATAAATCTTGAGGGTTTTGTTTCTTCGGGACTCAAAATCAATGCTCAGAAAAGCCGTGATTTTTCTGAGATTATTCCAGCTTGTCGTTCTGAACTCATGTCCTCGTGAACCGAATTAGGAGGGGAGGACAAATGTTTTTGGAATTCCTGAGTTGTTAATATCCAAATCTTTCTCAAGATGGTTTTACAATTTCTGATATCACCTCCTTAAACTCGCCTAATAGTATCTTCCACTCTTTAAAAGACTAAATATCAAACTTTATAATTTTACCTTATGATGATATAAAATAAAATGACCTTATTCAAATTACATTGCAAAAGGAGTTTCCAGTTTATTTATCTTTTACTGTAATTGTTAAAATGGAGCAGAGTCTTACTTCAGTAACAGATTTCATGCCCTTTAGCTATTGGGACTTGGACCGAGATGATATTTTTGGTAAAGAAGCAGAAAGATGTGCAACAGTGCTGACATTACAGTCTGGAGAAGTGAGAAATTAACTCTGTAGGAAATCTACATGATGTTGGATCAATGTGACCACTGAATAGATTAGAGTTGCCAGGACAACCTTTCACATTCTCTAAGCAATGTAGTCATTTGTTTTCCTGTTAATGGACATGATAAATAATTTTGGCTAAAATCCAATTCAATTAAACAAGTATTTATTACATCCTTACTACATACCCAGCATATTTTATGATTTTCTGTCACATAATTCTTACTTCTGGTCAAAAACTAAGGCATATGAAATAATTTGGCTTAGGCTTTATCTGTTATATCGGCTGGCAGATTGACTCTTTTTATAAAAATGACAATTTCCATCTGCCAGGATCTATACCAAATTTCTGAGCCAAAGATTCTTTGGGAAATATTTTGATACCAGCCTTTACTTAATATGCAGTGGACAGTGAGATCTTCTAGACTGAGTCCCCTCTTTCTCTGTGCCTCCTCTTTAATGTGAACAGGTGGTTATCACAAGTCCTGTAACCAAGAGTGTACAAAGGGCAGGATGGTGGAAGTGAGTACAGGAACTTCAGCTAAGTGTTTAATGTAGTTTCATTGAAGTGCTCACACTAAATCAACTAAGAGTTGGTCTGCTTTCTGTTATGACCACAAGGCCAAATCAAAACAGTGCATTAAGGCTCCCGGGCATTTACTCAGAAATGGCTTTGTAGCATTTTTAAAGTTTTTTAAAAATATGCAGGAAGCCACAATGATCCTTTAAAAATCTATGATAGGTCATGTCATTCCTCTGCTCCAAACCTGTGATGGGAAAACCATAGACTCTTCAATGTATCTGGGGAGCCAGGCCACCTGCCTTCTGGCCGCTTCCTTCTCTACTCCCCTCTCGCTCCACCTCTCAAGCCTCGCCCACTTGGTTTTGTAGGGACTGCTTCCTTTGCCTGAATTGTTCCACTGTTTAATATCCAATTAGCTCATTCTCACCTTCAGTCTTCACACAAATAATTCATTCTTATGGAGGTTTCCCTGACCACAGGGTTCAATCAACATTGCAGGTGCCATACCCAGCATTCCAACTCTCTTCACGCCACTTTATGATCTGGACTTTGCTTACTGATGGTATTTATTTCATTTCTCTTCCCAGTGAAATTTCAGTTCAAAGTGAGTAAAGATCATTATCTGATCTTTTGTTTTGTTTTACCTGATGTCTAAAGTGTCCAGACAGTGACCAGCACATCATAGGTGCTCATTTGTGTTGCTTTTGATTTCATGATTGAAGGAAAGTTAATTCTGGACCTTGTAGTCTGTTCTATTATTATTTTAAATACTTTGAGGAAATCTCTTACAAATAATAACTAAAGAATAATGGGAGAACTCTGTGCCATCCAAGAAAATCTCTGACAGGCTGCCACATGTTTGGACTTACATAGTCAGTGGAGGAAGAGGGTGAGCTGTGGTGTTCCAGGAACAGAGTCACCATCTGAGGTGACCAGAGACTGTCTTACACAAAATGTTCTGAAGGAAGGAAGCCAATGTCAAGGAGAGGTGCTTTTCAAATCAGATTAAGAACCACCAACCAATAAATCACCTGCCTGAGAGGTGGGTGTTAGAAAGGGCAGATGCCAGTTGCTACTGAATCCAAACAATAGCTGAGGCAAACTAAGTTCACTGTAATAATATTTGTGGATGAGACATGGAGAGCTGTACTTCCTATCAACCTGGGAGATGGTGGTTTGACCTAAAATTTCCTGTAAGCATTTTAATCAAAGGGGATGCACCAAGCTTCAGATTGGAGGGGATAGGAGGGTAGAAACAGAAGAAAAAGGATGAAGACTGGATGGACCTAAATTAGAAGCTAAATGCCAGCCTGTGTGAAGCTGAGCAAGGGTGCAGGGCTTCTTTCCATCAAGATTGGGCAACCAATTTAAAAAGATACAGCTAGATGCTTCCCTGAGTGTGTGATTCATAATTGATTAATTAGTTGGAATATTGTTATTCTAACTAATACCAACACTAAAATATCAGGCTACAATGAGTCAGATAATCCTTCACCAGAAATGGCCATCAAGGTTGGTTTCTATTCCTTTTTTTTTTTTTAACTTTGTATTATGAGGAATTTCAAATGTGTAAAAAAGTAGAAGTATAATAAACCCACTTGTATATTCCCCAGGTATAATAATCTTTCATTCTTAGGCAACTTTTTTTCATCTATAGTTGACTCTCCTTGTACACTCTTCCACTTCCCACTGGAATTATTTTGAAGATATCACGTGTATATACACAGATGATGGAGGAACTATGTCAAAAAACAAGAACAAAATAAAGCATGAATAAATAGTTAAATATGAAGGTTAGGATCCAAGTGAAGAGTGTGGAAATTAGCAATAGCTGTACAAATACACACACAAAAATATATAAATGTGTATTACATATATACATACATTTTTTCGAGATATGGTCTCTCTCTGTTGCCCAGGCTAAAGCACAGTGATGTCAGCCTATCTCACAACAACTTCAAACTCCTGGGCTCAAGCAATCCTCCTACCTCAGCCTCCTGAGTAGCTGGGACTATAGGCTCTCACCTCTACACCCGGCTGGCTAATTTTTATACTTTTTGCAAGACGAGGTCTCAGTTTTGCTCAGGCTGATCTGGAATTCCTGGCCTCAAGGAATCATCCTTTCTTGGCCTTCCAAAGTGCTGGGATTATATGGGTGAGCCGCTGCACCTGGCCAAGAGCAATCTTTTTAGGAGGAAAGCCTCATACTACGTATTAATTCAGAGCTTCATATTTCAAGACCCTGGGCTGAGAGTTTTACAGGCATAATGGGCTTTTTGATTTTTTTTTTAATTTTTATAACTCATTGTACCATTATTAGCTTTCCTTTACAAGTAGAGAAATGGAAGTTTAAAGAAGATGAGAGAGTGCTGTGGGCTGTACAGTAAGTAGAAAACGGAGCTGGAATCACAGCTCGTGTCTGGCTGAGTCCACGGTCAGGGTTATAATCACCCTACTGCACCTGGGGAAGACAGGGGCAAAACTGAGATGCCATAGGTGATTGAAAACTTGTTTTTGCGAAGTGAGCACTTACTTAATCCCATTTTCTAAAGGGTAGACTCTGTGCCAATTGGTCAGTGAGGTAGCTTTCTGTTCAAAAGGTAATGTTACAGATTATCAGCAACTTTTGATCTCTCAGGAACAGCATTTTTTAAAGAGCAAAACATTGGCAATCACAGCACTAAAGTCTGAGCCCAGCTGGACTCATTCCTGTCCCTCTCTGGCCACTGGAAGTGGACATCTCTTGCTCCCTCAGGCTCATGTTAAGACTATCATGCAAAAAGCTGGGTCTTCAGGACCCTTTCATAGCAACCCCCAATTTATAAAAGAATTTGTTCTATAAAATTTGGATTCAGTCAAAAGGGTACACTCAAGGACCCAGAAAACCACAGTTGGCCCCAAAGCCACAGTTCCCCACCCTCAACCCTTGCTCACCCCTTTCTACTTGCCTAGAAACTGTGCGTGGGCTCCCTATTTCCATTTCAACCTACACAAATGATATTAGTCAAGCTACTCTCTTCCCTGCAGGACATTTTTCAGGTGTCTCTCTTCTACCTTCCAGGACATTTCTCAGGTGTCTCTCTTCCACCTTCTAGTACAATGGTCAGCACTGCCCCTCTCTAGCAGCTGACTCTTAGTGACCACCATTCTATGCCCGGCCTGGATTCAGGGACTTTACACGTGCACCTCTTTTCTTATTGACACAGATTCCTCATTTTCCAGATAAGAAATAATTGATGACTAGAGAGATCAAGCTAGTTTTCATGAGATCATTCTCCCATTCATTAATCAAGTATTTATTGAGCCCCTTCTATGTTCTTTATGGGCTGAGATTCTGACAGGAATCAAGGAGATGAGGTTTCTGCTTATGTGAAGTTCACTTTCAGCTGGGGGAGCCAGACCACAAAAGAAATGAATCAATGATCGAGATGATTTGAGGGTTCGGAGAAGAAAATGAGCAGAGAACCAGCAGGGTGCAATAGCAAAACTCCTGCCTGGGAGCAGGGCTCCCTTCTCCCCGAAGGGAGTCACACAAATATTACGTGGGGTAAAAAGTAGAGACTATGAACCAGAAAAGGCTGATGACATTATAAGAAATGGTATAGAAAACTTTCCCCAATGAGGCCATCTTTCAAAGCAGATTTTAAACTTTTCTTAATGAAATATGTACACGACTGAACTTAGAAATCCTTGGAGTCTAAGCTCTAAACTATTTAAATCACCTAACCAATCTCTTAGCTTTCTGGACTTCAGATGCCTTAACTGTAAAATGGGCTTGGGGATATAAGCAGATTATTTCCAAATTACTTCTTCCAACTGTGAAAATGCAATGACATAGTTCATTTAGAGTGAGAGGAAAACGATGTTTAACCTCAATAGCATGCAAACAAGTAAAAATTAAAACAGAAATAGGCTTCATTTACATTTATTAAGGTCAGTTTCTTTTTTCTTAAAAAGATTGATATTTTCTATTGCTAATAGAAACTACTCTTGGAACTTTTCCAGATGCTTTTTAAGTATAATGCTGCGTGCATGAGATGTCCTTATATCTCCCTCAAGTTTATAGGTGGTCTCTACTCAAAAGAGGCCTCTCCTCTTTTCTTGTGTGCCTCCCCCCGGCCCCCCTCTTTCTGAGCAATTACCACTCTTCTGTATTGTTCCGAGTGGAGTGATTGTTTTCTTTGTGTTCTTGCTTAAGAGCACACGCAACCACCCCACTCCTGACACTTAGAAGGAGATTAATTATATTTAACCAAAAGGACACTTGCTCAACTAGGACTGCTAAATGTGTTAGCTGCAGGGAAGGCCAGCTGCCTAGTTTGCCGTTTGGACTTGCCTAGGCTGCTCTCACTGATGCACAGATGTCTGAGGCCTTGCAGGTGAACCCCAGCACAACTGCGGCCAAGGAGAAGTATCGTGAGCTGGTGCTGAGCTAGTGAGGTGGCATATGGTTCTTCTCTTCCGTTTGACAGCTTCATCAGTTTCTTTCTGTACTTTGGTCTGTAGCTCTGCAGAACCAAGGGCTTCTGTTCAATATAGCCCCACCCCTTCTTCCCTGCCCCCTCAACCTCTACCTCTTTCTCTAATTGCCTAGACTGAGAAAGTTCTTCAGTGCTTTGAGCAATTGCTAATAAGACAAGAAAAGTTTGGAATGGCTGTTTCTGATTTGGCAACTTTGGTTAGCATCAGAAGTAAGCTTTGGAAAAGAAGCAGCATCCAGGGGTATTAGATGATGTGTAGTAAAGGGCAAGAATGTCAGGGGCCTGTGGATTTCTCTGTAGAAACACCCTGTTTCATAAATCTCACTACAGGATGCTTGTGTGTATTATAAGTACTTAGAAAAGAAAAGCTTGTATATGTGTTTGCATTTAATATTCAAAATGAGCCTTCTAAATGTTTATAAAAATCATTTGGCATGATAAAAGTTTTAAAAAATCTGAAAGTTTAATCAGGGAAATATTAATAATGACCTTTTAATATATAAAATCATTTAATAGATATTCTAAACATTATATAGTAATATTAAAATAATCATCATTTAATTTTAAAGGAAAAAAGGCAAATATAAAATATTTCTGCTCTGATTATATCTCTAAAACCATATATGGAAAGAAACACATTATATTAGTAATATGTAATAGTGGGAGAGTTTCTGTTCTTTTTTCAAAGCTAACTTTATTAAAATAATATCTGTAAGGCATACACTGACATACATATTTATAAAGATTTAATAAATCAGAAAATGAAATAAGATGCATTGACTCCTTCTTGTGTGTCAAGTCTCTGCATAATAGCTGTGTTGTGAGGCAGACATTATCCCATTTTACAGATAAACAAATCAAGGCTATTTAACTGAGGTTAAATTAATTGCCCCTCCACCCCGCCCCCAATGGTTACAAAGTTACAATTAGATAGGCGGTAACAAGTCTGCTATTCTATTGCATAGTAGGATGATAATAGTTCACAGAAAGGCATCATATATTTTTAAAAGGGTAGAAGAGAAGCTTTTTAATATTATTACCAAAAATGATAAACACATGAGGTGATACACCTCCTAAATACCCTGATTTGATCATTGTACAACATACATAAGAATCAAAACATCAGACTGTATATCATAAATATGTATAATTACAATGTGCTCATTTAAAAAACAAACATTTCTGATCTCTAAAATTTTTTATTTGGTTTCTTTTTAACTGCATCTCAACTTCTTAACAATCAGTTATTACTTTTTCATTTTTCTAGTTCCATCTTTCAGTTTTTCAAATAATATTTTAATCATCATTTTTTAAAAGCACTGCATACAAAGTCAAGTTCACTGCTGTTTTAGCACTCCTGGAGTGCAAAAGACCGAAACGAAGAAGACAAGAAGGGCTCCTTAGCTCAGAGTGAGCGTGCTGTGAATGTACCCGGCGGGAAAGAGAACAAAATTCCTAGTTTACTCTTGAACAACTGATATGCCCATTTTTCTTTTTTATCTTAAATAGATGAAGTTATTCCCACTAATTTTATTGTTGCCATCAAGCAAAATAATCCTCCAATGCCCACTCGCCTACGAGCAATCTAGAGAAAACTAGTTACACCAGGCTACAGTGTGGTGTCAGCCCAACTCACAGCAACCTCAAACTCCTGGGCTCGAGTGATTTTCCTGTCTCAGGCTCTGGAGTAGTTGGGACTAGACAGACACCCTCCACAATGCTTGGCTAATTTCGTCTATTTTTAGTAGACACAGGGTCTCGCTCTTGCTCAGGCTTTTCTTTAACTCCTGAGCTCAAGGGATCATCCTGCCTTAGCCTTCTAGGATTACAGGCGTGAGCCACTGCACCTGGCCAGAAAATTACTTTTGTCTACAGAGGAATGAATTCCTTTGGCTAGTGGACAGCATGTGGGAAAAGCAATAATGTCCAGGCAGGGCGGAGGAGTCAATCATCTGAGCCAGGGGAGCAAATGTTCTCCATTTGCAGAGACCCGTAGGGAGCAACTGAGAGCACCAGGGGGCATTTCTGCAGAGAGAGGCACTGGCCACGGCTAAACCATGACAGGGATGGTTTTTCCACACAGTATCAGCACCAAACATTCAAAGAATAACAAATAATGGGACCAGGCCCACTATCACCAAAAGAATGCCTCCTGCTTCAGCCAGGACTAGCAAGGACCCCACAGACTCTGAAAGAATTCAAGGACCCTGTCACTCCATACCACAGGGTCACTCACGTCCTTCTTATCCATCAGAGGATCTTGAAAGAAGGTTACACTAGTTTCAAGCAAAATGCATTCTGCGCTTCAACAGCCAGGGCAGTTAGGTGATCACCTGTGCTAATGCACACCAATCCCCTTGCACACTACACGTGTGTGTTTGTACTCAGACGTAGATGTGTAGACCTATACACTCCTCTAGCTTATTAACAGTATAACTATCACCACGCTGGTTTTCATGACACTGCAGAACAGACAATTCTTTTGATCAGGAGTCTATTTTCTCAGTTCTTAGTTCTATATAACACACTGATGTTGTCGCTGTTACTTCATACCACAGGAAATTCACATGGAGTCAGTAACGTCTTTGAAGTATTATTGAAATACAAATTGTAGCATATTCTCTATTTTTTGGTAGCTTCCCCAAATTTAATTTTCACATAGCATCTTTATTTACACTTTAACGTTCTCGCATTAACCATCTCTTCTCTCACCTTTTGTTTTCAAAATGTACTGGATGGAGCAGACTGGAATTACACTTAGAACATGCATAGTGTTTCTACATAAAATTATCACAAAGTGATAAAATTATCCCTTCTCTATGTGCTGTGTAGGAAGAGCTCTATATGCCTGCCTTTGAATAAAACAGATCCCTTATAGTCAATTATCTAAAATATTTTTACCATTATTTAAAAGCCTATGACTCTTTTTTAAAAATTTCAGATTAATGTAAGTGTACATACAATTGGGTTACACCATTTGCATTTGTAAGGTAGCATCCAAAAAGCCTATAACGCTGAATTTTTAATTGGGCAAACACATCTATAGCAGTTTGTTTAAAACTCCTAAAGTAAAAGTGGTAAGTAGTCAATACTAAGACTTGTAAAAATATATGTGTATACCTATAATATGTATGTGTGTGGGTAAACACATTTACATATAGATGTGTGTGAATAAAATATATAATATAATACTCCCTGACTTGTGATGCTTCAACTTATAATTTTTCCACTTTACAATGGTTTGAAAGCAATACCATTCAGTAAATATGGCACTTCACGTACCTGTACAGCTGTCCTATTTTTCATTTTCAGTACGGTATTCTTAAAGTACACAAATTATTCAATACCTTTTTCATAAAATAGAATTTATATTAAATAATTTTGCCCAACTGCTGGCTAATGTGTTTCAAACACTTTTAAGGGAGGGTAGACAATGCTATTATTGTCAGTAAGTAAGACATATGAAATGCACTTTGACTTAGAATATTTTCAACTGACGATGGGTTTATCAGAACATATTATAACTCCATCATAAGTCAAGAAGTAACTATATGGAATATTATATGTTAGTGTATGTAATATATGCACACATATTCACATATGTATGTGTATGTGCAGATAAATTATGTCTAAATACATACATTTTCTGCACATATCTCTTATATACACACATATATACAGGTGCATCTTTGGTTAAGTGATTTATATTCACCTATGTGTGATTTTGTGAGTGTCATTAGCAAGACCTATTTATCTAAAAATCCTTTTCTTACAAAATTTCCCACTGTAAAACATCTCAAACAATCCCTTGTCCCATTTTTAAAAAAAGTTTCTGAAGGATATCAAATGTGATTTTAGAAGAAAAAGTAAGGCTCAAGAAGATTAGGAGAATACAATTGTTTTTACCAAACTGGGGCATTTTAAAACTGAGAAAGAGGCAATTTTTAAAATTATGCCATGACAACAGGCCAGAAATGGCTCATTATACACGAAGCACTCAGCATATTCAGCCTACAAAAATGTAGCTTTCATAAACATGGTGTGGGAAAAGAGGCTCATG
This sequence comes from Perodicticus potto, assembly GCA_963574655.1. Lineage (NCBI taxonomy): Eukaryota > Metazoa > Chordata > Mammalia > Primates > Lorisidae > Perodicticus > Perodicticus potto. The sequence continues at coordinate 18,228 of CAUYRH010034676.1, forward strand.
GAGCCTGACTTCTTTCCTTTGGTTCTAGTGCTGGTCTTCATTTGGATGGGGGGTGGGTTGTTTCAGGGTCTGACAGCATCAGCAGGCACAGCCCATTCTTCTCTCAAAATTACTGCTCCCTCGGGCACTTGGATCACTTTTCAGTAAACGGCTGAATCACACCTCAAGTCTTATTGCCAATATTTCCCTCTCCAAACTTTACCCCCACCCCCCCACACACATTTCAATACAGGCCTGGTTCCTGAGCTGCAGCAGATGGAAAAAGGGAAATACATGATTTCACCAGAGTTTATCATGTACCTAAACCAGTTTTTCATGTTTGACTAACATTTTTATTCACAGATTTAACAGTATGCTGTTCAGAAAAAAAAAAAAAAAAAGGACAATCCAGATGTTATCTTTTTATATCTGTGGTAGAAGTGTCTATCCTTTTTTTTTTTTGAGACAGAGTCTCACTATGTGGCTCTGGCAGACTGCTGGGGTGTCACAGCTCACAACTACCTCAAACTCTTGAGCTTATGTGATTCTCTTGCCTCAGCCTCCCAAGGAGCTGGGACTACAGGCACCTGCAACAATGCCAGCTATCTTTTGGTTGTAGTTGTCATTGTTGTTTTTAGCAGGCTTGGGCTGGATTTGAACCCACCAACCCTGACGTATATGGCCAGCGCTCTAGCTGCCTGCTGAGCTACGGGCACCAAGCCAGATACATCTATCTTTTTGCATGTTTTTCTTTATACGTTTTCATTCTGAAAACTCTTCTATCTTTATTTAGTATCACTCATCACGAAGTGTATCTCTAATAAAAGGATCTCTTCAGATCATTTTCCCATTTCCAGAAAAAACTATGTTTCAGTACCTCAGCACTATTTTTACATATGCTTATTTGCTTGAGGGAAGATATGAGTGAGAAAAGTTCTGCCCTTCTTTTTCATGAGCATAAAATGAAAAGCTAATTTTAGAATTAGAATTTATTTTAGCCTAGGATATCAAGAGACTGCAAATAGCAAAATTTCTTGTCTTCCCAAAACTCTTTCCAAAATGAAATGTTCTTGGATTGTTCAAACCTAACTTGACTGCTGTTACTTTCTGTCTTAAGTCTCAGATTCTGTGTTTCACTCTTTATAGAGTCCAGACACTTTGCTTCAGCTGCCCACAAAACCATTGTCAAGAAAATGCTCAGTGACCTCCAAAATCCTACCTTTCAATTACTCCATCAGAAGGACCAAAAGAAAAGTGACTTGTAATGAACCACAAATAAGATCAATAAACCATCAAAAGTTGGCTCCCAAATAGCCCCTCATCAAATTTTATCTTCTTCATCTTCCTCAAAGGAACCATGCCTTGAAGTTCTCCATCTGCTAATGAACTCCTAGGCCTTGTGTCCCTATACTACATCTGATTAGCAATGCGGATAATTAGCACTTCCAGAATGGTAGTGAGTTTGGCAGCTGGAGAGATTGGCCTATGCCATCCATCATCCATTCCCAAGGGAGGAAGTCATCTCATTGAAATAGTCTCATTATGGCCATCTGTCCAAACGGTATGGTGGCTAAGGATTAACTCAGCCAACACAGAAAGTTCCGGGCTTTAAGAAAGCACTGAGTTTTTGGATGTGGTTACCCAGACGTGTTGCCTCACCTGCCGCACACCGAGCTCCTCATTGGTCACCCCTCCCTGTGATTGATGACGTGGTTGCACATCTACCTGCTCTGTCTCAGTTTTCTCTCTGGGAGTTGCCATCTTTCATTCAAGGCACTTTTACTAACACTCAGAGTAGCATCTTGTTTTGACTCTAGTGAGTTTTTGAAATTTTTTCCTACATTCTAAAGATCAAGAACCAGTAGGCATTTCTATGATCCAGCCTGTCATTGTGTGTGTTTCACCACACACATCTAAAGCAGATTCCAATTTGAGTTAGTATTATTGAAGCTTAAATATAAACAGAAATAGAATGAAATGGTATACAAAAATTCTAAGTATCTGTTATGTGACTTTAGAATTTTGTAGTATCTGACTATTTTTTATTGTCTGTGCCTGCCTGTGCTCTTACTCTGTAAATAGATGGACTATTTTGATCCAAATCTTGACAGCATATCGTTTTATCAGTAAATAGCTTATATTTGTAAGAAAATAAGACTTTTATGTTAAAAAGCATTAAAAATATCAAATAAATGTTCAGATTTTCAGAATTTCATACCTGTCTCTCTGCCTCTCTCTGTCTCCTCCATACTCAACTAAACTTTCTTTCTTCATTTGAGTAGTTAAAACCAGAACTCAAATGGCAAGAACACACTGTCTTTGGTTGTTAACATCACCAACATTTCTTATAATTTATCATTTCCTCTTTCCTCTGTCTTAGAATTTCTTCTCAAATACTTTGAGTTTATCACACTTCCTTTTTCCCCTGTATGCAGCTCCCAGCATTTTCTTATACTGAAATGACAGGCAGGTTTTAATTTCATCATAAGTAGTGTTTCAGTAAGGAGACCATAGTTTTACTGAGATCACCTAATCTTAGGAAGGATGTCTCATAAACCAAAAGTATAGCTTCATTTCTTCTCATTTATCTCCATATGCCAAAAATCTAGCTTTATTCCTTCTAATTTATCCAAAGGGTCTCAAACAAAGCAAATTTGGGGGAGAAGCAAGATGACCACAAGGATGGAGAAGAGTGGGACTTACAGCATCAGGAAGGCATGAAAGCTCACACAGATCTTCCACTCCTGTTTGCTTGGTGTTAGATCATCTAACTCTGTATTAGCATTATGTGGATCCTTACAAAAGTTTTGAGATACAGGAAAATCAGGAAACGTAAAATCCTCATGAACAGAAACAAATGAAGCCCTCCCAGCAACACCAATAATCTGAGCAAGTTGATACTTGCATGGGTGAATCAGAAAGGATGCTGCCATATGTATTTCTTGGGAAGGAAATTATAGACCACAATACAGTCTATCTCAAAACTTTCATAGTGACTTATGTGTCATTTTACAAGAAAATTTGACCCTGATGAAAGTTCTGAAATTCCCTCTGGTGGAACACAGTTGCATGCAAAACTTATCACACAGAAAAGCTCCAATTGGTCAAAAATATAGATTTCCATTGATTTCTCTAACTATATTTTGAACTGATAAGAACAGACATTGTGCTTGATCTCAGCCAAAAGGCCAAGAAGTGATCTCTAACTATATTTTGATAACAGCCACCAGTGAGGTAACCAGAGTCAGATCTTGTGAGAATTTCTTCTGGCCATTGAAGATCTGGGTTTATTGTTGAGAGAAGTGGTAAACTATTGTAGAATCCTCATTTATGGTGTAATGTCATCTGATGTATGTTTTAAAAGGTTGATTCTGGCTGTTTGGAAGAGAATAGATGTAGGGAGACAAGAATGAAAGGTGGGAGACCTGTGGAGGACTATTTCTTACTAGAGAAAATTCAAGAGTGTCTGGGTGTTTGATGGAGGCCTAAGAAACCATTGTTCAAACGTCATCACTTTTACAAGGAGAGAGAGCAATATACCCTTTGCAGTAAGAATGGTTTGGCCAAAAGAAAAAGCTCAGTCTTCAAGGATATGATGTAATACGTAGTTCTAAATACTTTCAACAGAAAGCACTTGCACTAATTTTTTTACTAAAATACTTTATGAAGTCTTAATTCTCAGATTTCAATTATTCTGACCTGTGCATGACATGTAAGTTCCTCACTGAAGAGCTGGTGATTAATGATAAATACCAATAATGGTTACTGTGTGGAGAGCGGGGAATTAGATGGGACACTCCTGTTTGTCTTCTGATCAACAAAATTCTTTTCATGTTGTTTCCTGGTAATAGACCACTTACCCAAGCCCAGAGTCCTCACATCCTTTGTAAACTCCTATACAACTTATTGCATATGCCACCATGTGAACCTGACATGGAATTTTGTTTCTCAGGTTTGCCTACTGCATTGAAATGTTAAACTCATGAAAATCATAAGGTATTGTTTTCTCTTAAGGCATAATAAAATGTAAATGCAGGGAAGTTAAGACTTTGCTAATAAATGGTACAACATCTACAGAGCATTTTTTTGCATAAATATTAGGATGAACCAAATGAAATTGCCAGTATTCAGATTTTTTGACCTATAAAATGTCAGTTTCTAATGGCTCCATCGATTACAAATCTCATGCTCCTTCCATTCCACTTTCTGGAAGACAGGAGATATTAAATGCCTTTTGTTCTCCTGGGGCATTCATCATCTTTCAGACATGGACTTAGTCATCATTGTCACTGTGGAACCTTTATAATCTGTTGTAGTCTTTAATATAATGCAAATGTTTAAGAGGTGTATATACATACATATATATACACCCATTAGACTATGAACATTTTAAAGGCAGAGAGGACCTGTTATTTCACTTGTATTACTAGTAATCAGTGTAGTGACCAGCCAGAGTTGATGCTCCCAAATTATCTTAACAATCTCAGGATAAAACAGGAATGAGAAGCAGTTTTTAATATAATTTTTATTTCAAAATATTAAGGGGTACATGGATGATTCGTACAGTGCTGAAGTCATGGCTCTCAGTGTGACTGTCCCCAGAATAGTGTATATTGCACCAACCAGAGAAGTTTTTATCCCTCGTTTTGCTCCCTTCTTGGTGCCCAGCATCTTTTATACCACCCTATGACCATGTGTACCCATTATTTTGACTCTACTTATTAGTGAGAACATGTAGTGTGTTTTTTCCATTGTTTAGGTATTGTTCTCTGGTTCTATCCATTTCTGCAAGCAATGATATTTCATTCTTTTTTATGTCCGAGTAGTGCTCTATGGTACATATACACCACATTTTCTTTCTCCACTCAGGAGTTGATGGTCTTTTAGGTTGATTCCACATGTTTGTAATTGTGAACTGCATGCAATAAACATTCAGGTACAAGTGGATGTACCTGAATGTTTTTTTCCTTCGAGTAGATACAAAGTAGTGGGCTTGATGGATCAAATGGTAGGCCTACTTTTAGTTCTTTGAGGAATCTCTACACTCTTTTCTATAGAGGTTGTGTAAAAATACATTGTCACCAACAAAGTATAAACGTTCAGACCGACATCTATAGATTTTGATTTTTTAATAATGGCCATTCTTAACAGGGTACAGTTATATTTCATTTTGATTTTAATTTGCATTTCCCTGATAAGTACTGATGTTGAATATTTTGTCATGTCTGTTGGCCATTTATATATTTTCCTTTAAAAAAACCCTATTCATGTCTTTTGGCCAATTTTCAATGAGGTTATTCATTTTTCCTTACTGATTTGTTTGAGTTCTTAGTAAATTCTGGACATTAGCCTTTTGTGGAATGTACAATTTGTGCATATTTTCTACTATTCTGTAGGTTGGCTATTTATTTCCTTTGCTGTGCAAAAACTTTTTAATTTAATTAGGTCCCATTTATTTATTTTTGTTTGGAGTCTTAGTAATAAATTCTTTGCTTAGGCTGATGTTCAGAAGAGTTTTTTTCATGTTTCTTCCAGAATTTGTATGGTTTTAGATCTCATTTTTAACACAATAATTCTTAAGCTAACTTTTGTAAGTGGTGAGAGTGGCATTTCTGTGCCATTTTTCTGTACATGGTAAACAATTTTTCCCAGAACCATTTATTGAACAGGGCATCCTTTCCCCAGTGTATGTTTTTGGTTGCATCATGAAAAAATCACTTGGTCATATCTAGATGGGGTTTATTTCTGTGTTCTCTATTCTGTTCTTTTGATCTATGCTCTACGTTTATTCTACTACCAAGATATTTTAGTTGCTTATAGCATATTTTGAAGCCTTATAGCATAATTAGAAGCCAGATAATGTGATGCCTCCAGGTTTTTTCTTTTTGCTTAAGATTGCTTCAGTAATTCAGGCTCGTTTTTGATTCCATATGTAATTTAAGATTATTTTGTCTAGGTCTGAGAAAAATGCTGTTGGTATTTTGATGAGAATTACACTGATTCTATAAATCAGTTTGGGCAGTTTATGGCGGTTTTAACAATGTCATTTTTCCAATCTATGAGAATAAGATGTTTTTCCCATCTATTTGTGATTATCCATGAATTCTTTCATCAATGTATTTTTACTTCTCTTTATAAAGCTCCTTCATCTTCTTCTTCATGTACATTCCCAGATATTTTATTTTTTTGGCAGCAATTGTAAATTTTATTGTGTTCATAATTTGCCTCTCAACTTGATTGTTATTAGTACACAGAAATGTTACTGACTTATGCACATTAAGTATGTAACCTGAGTCTTTGCTAAATTTGTTTATCAATTCTAGGAGACTTTTGGCAGAGTAATTACTATTTTCTAGATAGAAGATCATTTTGTCAGCAAACAGGGATATTTAGATTTCTTCTTTCTCCATTTGGATGCTTTTCATTTCTTTTTTTTTTTTGCCTGATTGCTATGACGGGGTGTCCAACCTGTGGCCAAAGGGACACATGCAGGTTATTTGAGGACTGTTTTGCTTATCTGTGGCATCAGATATCACAAAAAGTATGCAAGGACCTTTTCTTTTGCTCTTCAGCGTTTGTTTGTGTTTGTGTATTTAATGGGTGGCCCAAGTGTATGGCAGAAAAGAAAATAGGCTGGACACCTCTGGTTGGACTTCTAGTACTATGTTGAATAGAAATGGTGACAGTGGGAACCCTGGTCTTATTCCAGGTCTTCAGGGAATGCTTTCAAGTTTTTCCCACTGAGTATGATACTGGTTGTGGGCTTGTCACATATAGTTTTTATTATTTGAGGTATGTTCCTTCTATATCTAGTTTTTTGAGGGTTTTTATCATGAAGGGGTGCTGGATTTTATTGAATGCTTTTTCTGCATCTATGGAGATGATCATAGGGTGTTTGTTTTGCTTCTGTTTATGTACTGATTGCATTTGTTGATTTGCATATGTTGAGTCATCCTTGCATCACTTGGATGAAACTCACTTGATCACAGTGGATTATTTCTTGATGTGCTGTTAAATTCAGTTTGCTAGTATTTTGTTGAGGATATTTGCATCTATGTTCACAAGGGATATTGCTCCGAAGTTTCCTTTCTTTGTGTGTCCTTTCCTGGCTTTGGCATCAAGAGGATATGGGCGTTGTGAAAAGTGTTTCCTCTTCTCAATGTCATTTAACAGTTTCCGTAGAATGGATGACAGTTCTGTTTTGTAGGTCTGTTAGAATTTGGGTGTGAATCTGTTTGGGTTGGGACTCTTGTTGTCTCTTTGTTTGAAGACAATTCCTTATTGCTTTAATCTCATTAATTGCTGTTGGTCTGTTAAGACTTCTATTTGTTCCCAACTCAGGCTTGGGAACATGTGTGTTTTCAAGAATTTATCCATTTCCTCCAGGTTTTCTAGTTTGTGTGCATAGAGGTTTTCATTATATTCATAGGTAATCTTTTATATTTTTGTGGTGTCAGTTGTAATATTGCATGTTTCATATCTGATAGAGCTTATGTGAGCCCTTTCTCTTCTATTTCTGGTTAATCTAGCTATTGATTTTGTTTATTTTTTCTAAGAATCCTTTGTATTTTTTTGTTGTTACTTTGAACTTAATTATTTACTTTTCTTTTATTAGCTTGGGTTTGGTTTATTCTTTTAACTTCTCAATGTAGGACATTAGGTTTTTTGTTTATTTCTTTCTTTCTTTGCTTTTGGTATTTTGATGGTTGTGTTCTTTGTTTCTTTGCTTTTGGTATTTGGATGGTTGGGTTTTTTTTGTAGCCAGAGTCTACTCTGTTGCCTAAGCTATAGTACCATGATGTCACAGCTCACAGCAACCTCAAACTCTTGGGCTCAAGTGATCCTCTTGCCTCAGCCTCCTGAGTAGCTGGGACTACAGGTGCCCACCACAATATCCAACTAGTTTTTCTATTTTTAGTAGAGACGGAGGTCTTGCTCTTTCTTGCTCAGACTGGTCTCAGACTCCTGGGAGTCTGAGGCGATCAGTCCACCTCGGGCTCTCAGAGTGCTAGGATTACAGGCATGAGCCACTACACTGGACCGCAATAGGTTGTTAATTTGTGATCTCTCTGTATTTTTGGTACAAAGATTTCAGGCTATGAATTTTCCCCTTAGCACTGCTGTCACTATATCCCATAGATTTTAGAAGCTGTGTCACCTTTGTCATTCAATTCAAAAACATTTTTTATTTCTGTCCAGATTCCAAAGAAACTGCTTTGCCAATGGGCTCTGAAGTCAGACTCCTTGTATTTAGGTGTGAATTAAACACACTCCTTCTGTTTAGATGTGGAAACTGCTTTGACAAAAGGCTCTGACTCCTTATGTTTAGATGTGGATCCCATGAGAGTTGGGAGAAATTGTTTAAACTTGAAGTGCCTCAGTGCCCTCATATGTGAAACAGTACTCACCTCATAGAAATGTAGTGTTAATTTAATGTATTATTGTTTAGAACAGTGATTGGCATATAATAATTGTCATATGGGTGTTTTACATGTTAGATATTATATTTTAATAATTTATTGGTGAATTAAGATTCACTGTGTGTATGTGTCTTGTGGTGGTGGTGGTAGTGATGGTGGTAAAAGGGTGTTCTCACTAGAACTTTTAGAATTTTTCAGTATTACTTTTCCAGCCTATTTTCTGGAGAATACGGCATCTGATTGACTAAAGAGATGATTTTTAAAAAATGTTTAATTACTATTGGTACATAATAATGGATGTATTTATAGGACACGTGTGATGTTTTGATATAGGCATATAGTGTAAATTAATCAAATCTTGGTAATTGGGGTATACATTACCTCAGACATTCATTATTTATTTGTGTTAGGAACATTCCATTTCTACTTTTGATCAAATACCATAGCTTATTGTTGATTATAGTCACTTTCTTGTGCTATAAATTATCGTTCATTCCACCTAATAACATTTTAGCACCCATTAACCAATCTAATTTTATCCCCCATTCCTTGCTACTATTCATAGTCTCTAATAACCATCATTCCACTCTGTCTTTAAGAGATCAATTGTTGTTAATGTTTATCTCCCACATATGAATCAGAACAAGTGAAATTTGTCTTTCTGTGCTGGGCTATTCTCCAGTTCCACTTATGTTTTTACAAATGTCAGGGCTTTATTCTTTTTGTGGTTATACACTATTCTATTGTGTACATGTACTACAATTTTTTAATCCATTCATCCATTTGTGGACACTTAGGTTGATTCTAAATCTTTGCTATTGTGAGCAGGGCTGCAATAAACATGGGAGTATAGATATATTTTTGAGATACTGGTTTCCCTTCTTTTGGATATATACCCAGGAGTAGGCTTTCTGGGTCATATTGTAGTTTTATTTTCAGTATCTTGAGGAACCTTCATACTATTCTCCATAGTGGTTACAGTAATTTACATTTCCAATAACAGTGTTGGAGGGTTCCACTTTCTCCAAATCCCCATCAGCATTCATTATCACCTGCCTTTTTGATGAAAGCCCTTTTCACTGGGGCAAGATGGTACCCACATATCTCATTACAGTTTTAATTTTCCTTTCTCTGATAACTAATGATGTTGAGCATTTTTTCATATGCCTATTGATCATTTGTATGTTTCTGTTTTGAAGAAACGTCTGTTCAGATCTTTGCCCATTTTTAAGTTATATTATTTGATTTATTTTCCTATTGAGTTGTTGGAGTTCCTGATACATTCTACTTATTAATCTGTTGTGAGATGGGTAGCTTGCAAATACTTTCTCCCATTCTGTGGTTTGTCTCTTCACTTTGTTGGTTGTTTCCTTTGCTGTATAGAAGCTTTTTAGCTTGATGTGATCCCATCTGTCCTTTTTTGGTTGCCTATATTTTAGGTGTATTTTCCCAAGAACTCCTTGCCCTGACCAATGTCCCAAAGTGTTTACCCTATGTTTTTTTTTTTTTTTTTTTTTTTGTGGGAGATTATAAAGCTTAATAAATATCACCACTCAGCTTTAGAATTTTCCTGAATACTCCCCTCTGGAAGTTTGCAGATCTCTTCTTGGATATTATTATAATACATTTCTGCTTTCAGAAATGACAGACTAAAGTTTTTTTTTTTACCCAGATGGAAGCAAACTACTTTTTGGCTTCTCTACTTGACTGACAACCAGTGTAACTGTGGGTTTCTGGTTGAAATTCCAGTGTGGTGATTCCTAAGACATCAGTTGGAAGGAATAACGCTTATCATCTATCCTATTTGTGCCAATAAGAAAGCAGGATGAAAAATTTCAAAGTATGTATGAGGTCAGACAGTTAAGTTCATAAACTCATTATAGAAAAACTGCTACATACTTCATTCCTTAATATCATCACTGTGATCACCTTCAAAGTACTCCCCTCTGGAAGCTATTCACCAATGCCAGCACCTATTTTACGCTTTAAAGTAATTTTGGAACTCTTTTCACTGGAATGGTCATTAGGAAGTCTGACAATTATATTCATGAACTTGTCCTATTACTAGAAAAAACGCATTGATGGGAGGACTAGGTGCTGTCATCAGTGCACAGCTTCATATTCAAGGGGGATATTTTAAGTTGACTGTAGTGATATTCACCAGTGACACATGCAGCACTTTTTCCAGAAGGCATTTAAGAACTTATTGTCTGATCTCAAATACCTGAACATTCTGACTAGCTCACGGATTTTCTTTTATAATGGATATAACTATAAAAACAATAATTATAAAATTTTAGTATATGAAATAAACCTTTTCACAATGTGCGTATGTGTGTGAGGGTGTGTGTGTATGTGCTTATCAGAGTGGTGGGAGCATCACTGAATAGTAAGATCAAGCAAATATGAGTGGTGAAAAAAACCTCTATTTGCTTATGAAATTAATTCAATAATTGGTTATAGCAGATAATTGCATGAAGATTTTTCTTTTTCATAAAACTTTATATTTGCCTTAAATTCATAGAGGGAAGGAGTTTGATTTAAAATAAATATGGGAATATATTTTTTTCATAACTGGATAATATGATTCTGGTAAAGTAAATAGCTCTGAGAGAAACCACAGATTGCAAAACTCACCTCCGCCTTGTATTCTTTTGTTCAGGGAACCTTTTGCAGAGACAAAAATGAATAGCAAGAGAAAAGAGTTGGGGACTACTAATTGAGAGTGAAAATCAATCTGTCGTTCATTAACAAAATGCAAGTTCTCCTGAAATATAAATGGATGGGTAGTTTAAATAGCAAGAAGCCTGACAGAATATATGTGAAAAGAACTTGCGATAAGTTCAGAGAGGATCCAAGTATCAGTCTTAGCACTAAAAGATGGATGGAATAAAACTTTTTCAGTTGAAAGGCAGAAGAAGGGGAGTGATTTTTATTATGATATGCTAAACCAATATTATCTCACTTTAATCCACACCATAGCCTTGTGCTGTGTTATCATGTATGTATTACACATGGCAAAATGAATTGTGTTAAGTAAATTGTTCATGGGTTCCATCTTGTTGCTGCCCATCTTAATTCTATTTAGAGTGATGGCCAGCACCTTGGGAGGAGGGACCACCCTACCTATCTACCAGTCAGAACTTAGCATGCCAATGACTAAAAGGATACAGAAGACTCTCTAGCCTGGCAACAAGTACAAAAGAGTCTTAAAGGTGACTTAGAACAGCATTAAGACTAATTACCATCTTATTATCATAAATCTACATGGTGGTATACAGACTTCCAAATCTACCCTCAGAGAGGCTCATAGGACATCCACATGAATAGTAAGACTCTGGTTCTGAGGTGACCTCTGAATCGCCAGACGTGGGTGGTATAAAAAAGGACTGCTGGACATGCCCAATATCTTTTCCCTGTCATGACAGTGGGACCAATTTGCTGTCTATGGTGAACATATCTTGCTCTGCAATCCTCTATCTTGCACTTATTCCGGAAATCTAACTTTCTGGCCTTCAATGAACTTTATTTCACACTTGCTTTACTTTGGGGTGTCTGGTCATATTTTGGCTAAGAGAACGCCAAGAACTAATGACCCAAGTAACCACCTGAAACCCTAACATTTTAGGATGCAGGCAGCTGCTTGAAACCCTACAAAATCCATTTAAATTGTTTGCAAAAGTTTTTGGTTTTTGCTTTACATATTAAAGAACAAAAGTAAATTTGTTTGCCAACATTTGCAATATTATAACTCAGTAGTTCTAAAATAAATTAATTATGGTATGCTAGAACTTAGTAGGACTTTACATTATACAATTATATATGCATGCGTATGTGTGTGTGTGCGTGTGTGTGTAAACATTGGTCTTTGTGTATCTATGTGCACATGATGTACAGAATATTTTCACTAAATGTAGTTGTCATGGAGATGTCAGCATTGACTTTTCCTCCAATCATTCTTTATCTTAAAACATTAGGAACTTGTTCCTTTGAAAACAACTTCAGATAGTTTTTCAAATCAGACTTTCTAGAAGGCCCTGATATTAAAAACAAAATAACATCCCCCAAAAACAAAAAAAATCAAGAGAAAATGGTGGATTTTCAGTCTTTCATGAAGGCAAACTATCACTAACACTGTCATTTGTATTTGCTCAGACATTTTTAAGAAGATAGGGCTATCAGAGGTCCAACCCAAACAAGGAAGGCTAAGCACAATTTTAAATGAAAATGCATGGCCCTGAGTAAGTGTGCAGCTCAACAGAAGCTAAAGTTAGGATCTATGAGTAAGTTATAGGACATGAAAACTGGAGGTCCTAAAAGAAGCTGGAACAAAATAGGTTGAGATCAAGAATGTGGTTGGGGGACACTGGAAAAATGCACCTTAGAGCAAAGTATGGGTTAGATGGTTCAGCACAAAGCCCCTCTCACTCTATACCTGTGACTTCTTAGGGAGCTTGAGGCTGATGGAATCATTATAGACTTGACCCTGAGTGATATTTTATCATTCTCATCTTCTCATGTGAATCTTTGTAAAGACTATCTACTAAAGATACATTTCTATTTCAAAACTTGGCAACATATTGTCTAGCTCTGACTCTCCTCCTAATTCCTGTCCTTCTAAATCATTTTTGAGAGCTAATTAGGTTGAGTGCCATTTTCAGCTCTACTTCGGAAGATAAGGTGCATGCCTGCAGACTGTGCACTGACTGCTGTGCACATCTGTGCCTGATACCAATCTGCAGGGATTTTGAAAATTAGCATACCTTTAATGGCAAAACAGGGTTATAAGCAAAGGCATGTATTGTTAATTGGTCTTTGCTTTTACAGACACTGCCTGGACAGCAATTGAAAATGCACAGTAAGAGAATTTGGATACATTCTTTTAACAGAGTAGCCACCCCTGCCAGCATAGATATGGAAGTGAAATATTGAGAGTGGGGAATAAGTAACAGAGGAAATGGCCTGATGCTTTCTGTCTCTTTAAAACTTCACCTACTCTTTTTGGAAACTGAAATCTGCAACCATGCCTTGGGCAGTGGTCTTCAGGGACAAGGGATTATTTTTTTTGTTCTTTGCACTGCATAAGGTGGGCCTGGAGGCCAGAGCTTTACTGACAGGCAGAGGTGCTACAGGTGGGCTTCCCAGGCCGGCTGAGGTCAAGGTTTGTGTTCTGCAGAGAGGAGATAGAATCACTATCATTGAATGACAATAGACCCTTCTTTTTAAAAGTTCTCTGTTTTTGCTTGTGTCCAAGAAAATTTGTATTTTGCTGCCATTTTTCCTCCTTTCCAGCAAAGTAATAAGTTTTTCCTTTCATTTTCTTCTGATGCAGCCTTGAGAAGGATGAGTGCTGAGAAATTGGTGCATTCCTTTTTGGTTATGAAAATACTACCCCCCCACACACACATAGATAGAAAGATACAACTGTAAAAATTCGTATCTTAAAAAGTAAATGTGTGATTTTAAAAATAATTATATATTCATATTTATAACGGATGCACCATGTTGATATAAAATGTAAATCCATTTATATTGTCAAGAAAATGGGTTAATAGAATTTCCTACCAATCTTGAGGTGCTTGGCGTGAGGATTAAACAAAATGAAATCTTGATTGGAATTACTGTATCTGGATGTTTGAAGGCACAAAATAAATCCAACTTTTTCTCTTTAACAGTTTGCCAGAAATACATTTTTTTCATCAATACTTTCTATTTTATATTCTAGATCTTAGATCCCTGAGATCTATGCCTTGGGGACGGAAGCTGCCTTGAAGAAACATGTTTGTGGCTGAGTCTTATCAGAGTATAAATGACACAACTGTTTCCCAGCAAGAACAGATAACATATAGTCAATTGTAGCCTGGAGGGTTGAAGAAATTGACAGGTTTTAGTATTTGTTCAAATGGATCTTTAATACTTTTAAGATAGTAAGAAAAGTCACAAGATTGGTAGTTAGAAACACCCCAGGAATCCAGCTAAACTGAGCTTCAGGGGTGTGCTTTGAATCCTCTGGCACTGCAGTACAACTATAGAGAGGAAAAGAGAATGATATAAGAGAAGAACAGATAGTTAGGAGTCCTGAGTATGCTTGTTTGTCCTGTACTTTACAAATAAATTTAACTCAGTATTAATATAACAAATATGGTACAGAAGCCAAGGCAAAATGCTATAGGGTTGAATGAAAAGGAAGATGATATAAAAGTATAAGAAAGCTAAAGAGGAAGCAGCCTATAGTCCTCCTGGGAGATTTGTGACCTTACAGCAGGGGCTGATAAACATTTTCTACAAAGAGCCAGATAGTAAATATCTTGGGTTTAGCAACTATCCAATTCTACCTTTGTAGCAGGAAAGTCACCACAGATAATATATCAAGGAATGGGCCTGCTTTTGTTCCAACAGTACTTTATTTGTGGTGATAGTGAAGGGGTGAGGGAAAACTTGCCCTTTCCCCCCAAAATTAGCTGAAAGATCAGTTCACAATTAAGGCAAATTAATAAGAGAAGGGTTTATTTACCATGCACACGTATGAATCCCAGAATAATTACCCAGTATCCCAATGAAGGGCAGATATTTTTATACTCGTCTTTCTGGAGGGGGCAGAATGAGGAGTACAGGTAATTCTGTTCATGGGTGGCAAATGGTTCTAAAGGGACCAATGGATGGGGGGAATAGATTGACGTGTAAATAATGCTCTTTGTGGATTAAATTAACCAGACGGGTGTGATATTTAAGTGATTTGGGCCAAGTTTGGTTGCATCATTAATCATTTTTCTTGCAATATACTAATATAACAGGGGGGAAAGGAGGTCAGTTGCCCTCTTTGATCTTTTGATCAGTCAGTATGGTTTATACAGTTAGACGGAAAACATGCTCCAATGCTTGGTTGATTTCAAGGGGTCTGCAATTTAAAATACTCTTTATACAAGGAAATTGTACTTTGGGGTGAATTTTCCTGAGCCTCCTTTAATTGATATTTGAATTTTATATCATTTGGATGTGTTGTGCTTAAATTGCAGGGTCCTCGCCTATAAATCACCCATTGACCAAGTCCAATGCAAAAGCAAGAGGCAATTTTATTAGCTAGCCAAGGCTCTCTGTCCCTGACACAGCAGGATAGCAGAGAGCCTGCCCACAGAGGGGAGAGCAGTTTTAAGGGTACAGAAAGGATCAAAGGGAGGGGGTGTTGGGTGCGAACTACTGGGGAGAGCTTATAGGGGGCATAAGGGTCTGGTCAATGTCTATTCTGGGTTAATTGGCCTGGGGAAATATTTACTACCAGGATGGCCGAGGTTAGCCACCCTTATCACTTGGGATAGACATACTGGAGCCGTGGGTGGGTGGGGGGGGGGGGAGGAAGCAGGTTGCCTATCACCTTTGGTATTCAGCTGTAAATTGACTCTTTGGTATACAGCCATAAATTAACCTTTGATGTGCAGCTGTAAATCGAAGGCTGTGGGACAAGGTAGAATTAGTGAAAGGCTGTGGAACAAAATGAGTTAGTTTTAACAAAATGGAGTCAGTTTGGTTCTTTCATTCCTCCCTCTTCTAGTGCATAGAAAATGCAATCATGGGTCTGTAGCAGGTCTTACAGGCCTTAGTTCTATGCTGTTGCCAGTGAATTCAGAGCTGAGGGGGGTATACTGTGCCCGTAAAACCATTATTTGGACAGCATTGATCCTGGCTCGAATAAGGGCCAATAATTTGTTAATTATGCAGGGACCAAAGGTTAATAATAGTAATAGGATTACAAGTGGGCCTGCTATAGTTGAAACTAAGGTTGTGAGCCAGGGAGATTTGCTGAACAGAGATTCTTACCAGCTCTGGGATTGTTCCCATTTGCGTTTCCCTTTATGCAGACCTTCCCTTATTAATTCCATTGACAACTTAACTACTCCTGAGTGATCAGCGTAAAAACAGCATTCTTCTTTTAAGGCTGTGCACAACCCACCTTGCTGAAGGAACAGTAGGTCTAGCCCTCACCTGTTTTGGAGCACTACTTCAGAGAGGGAAGTTAGGGATTCTTGAAGATGGGATATGGAATTTTCAATTCTCTTTGTGTCTAAGTCTATTGTAGTACGCAGGGCACCATAGTTTTTATCCTGGAGAACTAGGGAGGAGATTCCTGTACTTGCCCCTATGCCAAGTCCTATGAGCATGGCTAGAGTTATTGTAGTGACTAGTTCTCTTTTAATTCTATTAATTGTACTCATAACTGGTTCATATGCTTGGTACAGGTCTTCTGAGTGATAGAGCAGCTTGGGGATGAGCTGTACTAATATACAAAAATCTTGGGTTAGGTTCAGAATTGTCCCATGTAAACCCTTGTAGACCCTTGTAGAGCAAGCCCACCAGGAATTGTTAGTGGGAATTACATACCCAGCTCCATCCCAGAGGAAAGTTCGATTACATAGATGGTGATATTGAGGGGATATTTGGCCTATACAAGTTCCTTGTCCTATAGTGGACTGCAAGGTGACTCGCAGCCCAGACTGTTGCCAGCGGCAGTCACTAGCTTGGGATCTGACTCTAGGTTTACTTATTAGGGCAATTCCCTCATAATAGGGGGGATCTGGCTTCTACACATAACCAACAAGCCTTAGTAAGGCCTGGTCTGGAAGTATTTAAAACCTGGTATGTAGCAGTAACCAGTTTCCAAAGTGGATCAGGGTCTGAGGTAGGCATGAAGATGTGGTTTAAAATCAAACTTTGAGTGCTGAGTGCTTGGTCTGGAGAGCCAGGGGAGCCATGGGACTTAGAGGTGACTACAAAGGGGGGCTTAAGCACCAGGTTGGGGCCTACCACAGTGGGCCTGTCATTAACTGGGGTGTATATGACTCTGAGTTGAAAAACAGCACCTGGATCTGTGTAAGCATTGTCATACAATTGTATGCCCTACAATTTTCCACTTTCCCAACCTACTGATTGTTTTCCTCTTTCAGTGAAATTGATACTAAGCTTATCACATCTGGGGTTTTCTTCTGGGTTACAGGTCCCTGATTTCATGGGAGGGCATTTATGTTTCTGCTTTGCTTCAATCAAGTCTCCTTTTCTAGGGGGATCCTACCATATTTCCCCAGTGGAGACACAGTCCCATGATTTACAGAAATGGTAATACGCTCCTCCACACTTATCAGGAAGGTGCCTGGGGCAGACATAAATCCACTTGGTCATTCTAGGATGACACCAAAGTTTGGTGGTGCCTAGTGAATCGTGGAGGTCTACTATGAGCTCTGGGAACCAAGTACCTCTAGAGTGCATTCCAGAGATTTGGCTGACTACAGTTCCTGTGCTAACATGAGTGACCAGCCATGTTACTGGGATGGGATGATGGGGGTTGGCAGTGAGGGAAATAGACAATAAGGCAGAGTAAGTCAATAAGTGATACACATACGGTGACCTCAGGGGTCCAGGCATTTCCACAGCTTGAGTTTCAGTGGATTTTCAGTGTCCTGGCAGAGTTTCCACTGGGGGGTGTAGTCCTGTTTAGTAGCAAATGGGTTGGCTAGGCGAGCATGTGTGTGAAGTATGCAGGAGGTGATACCATCAACTTTGGGTGCGGTGGGAGTGACGAGGACTACAGTGTACGGGCCTCTCCACCGGGGCTCCAGTGCCTCTTGCCGGTGATGCTTCACATACACCCAGTCTCTAGGTTCAGGGACCGGTCCTGAGCTGTAGAGAGCTATGAGTTTCTCCCAATCAGCTCACTGTGCCTTTTGGTAAAAATGCAAAGTTACTGCATAGTCTTTCCAAGTTTTATGATCCTGGTCTTCTGAAGTGAGGGCCTTGCAATGCAACTTAGGGATTATAGGGGGTTGTCTCCCAAAAAGAATTTCATAGGGAGTTTTCCCTATCAAGTAGGGTGAGTTTCGCAACTGGTACAGGGCAAAGGGGAGGAGAGACACCCAGTTACCTCCAGTCTCTATGATTAATTTGGTCAGGATCTCTTTTAGAGTGGGGTTCATCCGCTCTACCTGTCCTGAACTTTGGGGTTGATAAGCACAAAGCAATTTCCAATTAGTTCCCAAGGCTCCTGCTAAACTCTGGACTATCTGAGAAGCAAAGGCAATTCCAAACCTAGGCATTATATCCTCTAATATCGTTTTTACTACTATCTGTGCAGTCTCATTTTTGGTAGGAAATGCTTCTACCTATCCTGAGAAAGTATCTACGAAAACAAGGAAGTATTTATATCCATATTTACCTGGCTTAACTTCAGTAAAGTCCACTTCCCAGTATGCACCTGGCTCTGTTCCACGCTCCCTGGACCCTGCATTGTGGGGGCTAGATACACTATTAGTTATAGTACATACTTTGCATGAAGCTATGACTTCATCAATTTTGGTATTCTGGTTTTGTATCTTGATTTTGGCTTGGTGCAGCATGTCCTTCATTTTGCGTGACCCCAGGTGGGTGGAGGAGTGGATTCTCTGGAGGATTTCCTGTCCCAGTTTTGCTGGCACAAGCACTTTATTATCACAGGTGACGTACCATCCATTATACTTCTCAGGAGACTTTGACTGTGGGATCTGCTTTATCCATTGTAAGTCCTCCAGAGCATACTCTGGAGATAGAGGGAGTGTTGGGGGCCCAAGATCTGGCAACGTGCTAGTAGGAAGCTCTTGGGTGACTGAAGTAGCTATGGTCTTGGCAACCTGGTCAGCCTGCCAGTTGCCTTTGGCTACAGGGGAATAGCCCTGCTGATGGACTGGGCAGTGGATGATGGCTAGCTTCTGGGGAAGCCATAAGGCTTTTAGGAGGTTAAGTATTTCTTCTTTATTCTTAACAGTCTTTCCTTCTGCCATTAGGAGCCCTCTCTCCTGATAGATTGCCCCATGTATGTAGGCAGTGGCAAAGGCATATCGGCTATCAGTATAGATATTAAGTCTCAGGCCTTTTCCCAAGGTCATAGCTTGTGTTAGGGCTACAAGCTGAGCCTTTTGAGCTGATGTTCCAGTCGGGAGGGGCTCTGCCCAAACAGTCTCAATCTCAGACACCACTGCTGCCCCTGCGTACCTGCATCCATCTTGTATGAAGCTGCTTCCATCTGTGTACCAAGTGGCTTCTGCATCAGGGAGAGCCTGATAGGTAAGGTCCTGACATGTGCTGTGGACCTGGGCCAGGATGTCAACACAGTTATGCAGCTGGGCATCTAGGTCCAGGTCTGGCAGTAGGGCTGCTGGATTGAGAGAGGTCTTTGGCAGAAATCGGATTCATGGAGGATTTAGTAAAAGGCCCTGGTAGTGGGCGAGCCGGGCACTGCTATCCCACAAATCCAGTGGCTGTTTGAGGGCTCCCTCAATAGCGTGAGGGGTTGTGATCAACAGCTCCTGTCCTAAAGTCAATTTATCTGTGTCTTTAACTAGCAAGGCAGTAGCTGCAATGATGCATAAGCATGGGGGCCGGCCTGCTGCTACAGGGTCTAGTTTCTTTGACAAGTAAGCGACTGACTGGGTCCAGGGACCAAGCGACTGAGCAAGATTCCCTTTTGCTATGCCTTTGTGTTCATCTATACAGATGAAAGGGCTTGGTAATATCTGGGAGTCCCAGGGCCGGGGCAGAGAGCAAGGCTCGTTTCAGTGCCTGGAAAGCTTCCTCTTGTTCTGTGGTCCTTGAAAAGGCAAGCTGTCCCGGGTGGCCTCATAAAGGGGTTTTGCTATCTCTGCGAACCCCAGAATCCATAGGCGGCAGAACCTGACTGACCCAAGGAACTCTCGCACTCCCCACTGTGTGGTCTGGAGAGGGATTTTCAGGACTGTCTCTTTCCTTGCCTGTGACAGCCACTGCTGCCCAACCTTAAGGATGTAACCTAGATAACTCACAGTTTGTTGACAAATCTGAGCTTTCTTGGCAGAGGCCCGGTACCCTAGAGCTCCCAATGCAGTTAGTAAGTCCTGGGTGCCTTGGTGGCACTCTGCTTCTGTCTCGGCTGTGATCAGAATGTCATCTAAATACTGTAAAAGAGTCAGGTGAGGATGTTGCTACTGGTACTCACTCAGGTCTTTATGTAAGGCTTCATCAAAGATGGTGGGGGAGTTCTTGAACCCTTGTGGCAGCCGAGTCCAGGTAAGCTGACCATGGAGTCCCTGCTCCTCATTGTTTCATTCAAAAGCGAACATCGCCTGGCTCTGGGGGGCCAACGGAATGCTGAAGAAGGCATCTTTTAAATCAAGGACAGTGTACCATACCCGATCTGGGGTAAGGGTGCTCAATAGTGTGTAAGGGTTTGAAACAGTTGGGTGGATGTCTAGTACCCGTTTTTTGACCTCTCTCAAGTCCTGGACTGGTCTATAACCATTAGTTAATGGCTTCTTTACAGGCAGCAGGGGAGTGTTCCATGCTGATTAACAAGGTACTAGTACCCCGCTCTCAAAAAGTCTCTGAATGTGGGGCATGATGCCCTGTCAGGCCTCTTGGGACATGGGATATTGCCACACTCGTATGGGTTCAGCCATTGGTTTGAGCTCTACAATGACTGGTGGTTGGTGGGTAGCTAGTCCCATTCCCTCAGTCTCGGCCCAGGCGAGTGACATCCATTTGCCGGTGGCTCTCAGGTTGCTCTGGTGTAGCCTGTACTCATCTTCAAGTGGAAGGGTGAGTACTAGTATGGGGCTCCCATACTGGTCTGTGATAAGGGGTCCCTCTTCTTTAAAGATGACATGAGCTCCTACGTTGGTCAGGAGGTCTCGCCTGAGAAGAGGGTAGGGGCAGTCTGGAATGACCATGAACACGTGGGATACCCGGTATGCCTAAGTCCACATTCTTTGGGTAGTCCATGAGTATTGTTTGATGCCTATGGCCCCTTGGACCCATGACTTCCAGGTATCCATAGGGCCGTGGTCCTGGGTCAAGAGTTACCGGGGGCTTGGGGAGGGGTGACGAGCCCTGACCCCCTATCCTTCAAGCCCGCTTAGCTCTAAGACTGGTACTAAGGGGGGGTATGAAAGTCTGGGAGTCTGTTTTGGGGGGCACTCATGGGCCCAGTGTCCATGTTCCTTGCAATAGGCACACTGGTCCTTCTGCAGGCAGTGCCTTTCCCCGCCTGGGGAACTCTCCTTACCTCCTGCCACTAGTCAGTGCAGTTGCCTTTCTTTTTCATCCAAAGTCACAGCCATGGAGGCAAGGAGGATCCTGGCCAATTCCTGGGTCTGTCTCTGAGCTGTCTTTGTCTGCCTTTCCTCAGGAGTCTCTCGGCTGTTGTAGACTTTTTTAGCAACTTCTAGGAGGTCCTATAAAGACTTCTCACCCAGTCTATCTATTTTCTGCAACTTACGTTTAATGTCTGGGGCTGACTAATTAACAAAGAACATGACAACTGCTGCTCTATCTCTACAGCTTCAGCATCCAGGGGAGTGTGCATGCAGAATGCCTCCATTATCCTTTCTAAGAAAGCAGTGGGGGGCTTTGCCTTTTCCTGCTGCACATTACCTACCTTGGCCAAATTAGTCGACTTTCTGGCTGCTTTACGGACACCCCTCATTAGAGTCTGGTGGTAGGCTTGAAGTCTCACCTGTCCTGCTCCTGTATTAAAATTCCACTCTGGGGCAAGAGGGGGAAGGCTGCATCTATGAGAGCCTGATTGGTAGTGGGGTTCCCATCTGGACCCTCAACATCCTTCCTGGCCTCAGCCACGATGCGGTTCCACTTCTCAGTGGTGAAAAGGACCTGTAAAAGCTGCTGACAATCATCCCAAGTGGGCTGATGAGTAAAAAGAATTGAGTCTAAGAGGCAGTAGGTTTTTCAGAGAATTTAGGATTCTGTATCTTCCAGTTATAAAGATCACTTGTGGCAAAGGGCCAATAATGATATTCTTGGTTCGGGGGGTTTGCTCCATCAGGGGGTCCTACCGCAGGAGAACCCACTGCGCAAAGGGACAGCACAGTGGAGTCTGCCGCTGGATCACGTAGGGCTCTACGGCGAGTGTGGGGTGGGCTCCGGAGGCTACTCCCTGGAGCTAGGGCTGGAGTGGTCTCATTGCCTGGCAGACTCAGAGGGATAGGTGCACTCTGAGCTGAAGTGGCCTCATTGTCTGGCGGACTTGGAGGGACAGGTGCCCCCCGAGGTGAGGGTTGATAAGGAGGGCGAAAAAGCACTTCTTGATTGGTTCCTCTTTGGGGGACTGGGGGAGGGGCAGTAGATTCAGGAGACTTATCTTTTTTCCTCTTCAAGGCTAGGAGCTTGGCCACTTCTTTGTCTGTGGGGGAAGAAAAGGTTTTAACCATGATAGAGGGTCCTTCACAAGGTCCTGCCAAACAGTTATATATGGCATCTGATACGGGTGCCCGGTCCCAGATCGGTAGACTATATCTTTGGCCTGAAAGATAGTGGGGAGATGGAAAGTGCCTGCTGGTGGCCATCCAGTGCATAACGCTGGCCATTCCTTCCTGCAAAGAGTTACAAGTTTATTTTTAAACATGTTGAAACCATACTCTCGGGCTTTGTCTTTGAAATCCTGGAAATTAGCCAGAGTTAGGGAAAGAGGCATTGTCTGTGTCTGTCCCATGTTGCCCTTTAAGTATAACAAGATGCACCCAAAACAAATAGTGCACAAGACACCTCCAGACAGCATGAGCCTGCTTTTGCGGGTTTCCAGGCAAAACTGAAAATGAGACAATGGTGTAGCTCCGTTTGGCGGTCGCAACCCGCCTTGTCTCTCCACCAGAGGAAATGCCTGGTTTTCTTGACCAAGGACTGAGGATTCCATGTCCCAGTCCACAGGGCATTTCCTTTCCTACTCTGTCGAGGATTCCACATCCCAACTGTCGTGGGTTTCTGCGTCCTGACTACAGACTTAACAGATGAAACCAACACAGAACAGGACAAGACAAATAGACAATGCCAGCACACACGCACTCACCTCCGGAGTAGGTTCTTGATGATTTCGGGGGTGGGTATCCCCGTATGGGCCACCAAATGTTGTGCCTAAATTGCGGGGTCTCCCCCTATAAATCACCCATTGACAAAGTCTGATGCAAAAGCAAGAGGCAATTTTATTAGCTAGCCAAGGCTCTCTGTCCCTGACACAGCAGGATAGCAGAGAGCCTCGCCCACAGAAGGGAGAGCAGTTTTAAGGGTACAGAAAGGAACAAAGGGAGGGGGTGTTGGGTGCGAACTACTGGGGAGAGCTGATAGGGGGCATAAGGGTCTTGTCAATGTCTGTTCTGGGTTAATTGGCCTGGGGAAATATTTACTACCAGGATGGCCGAGGTTAGGCACCCTCACCGCTTGGGGCGGACATACTGGAGCCGGGGGTGGGGGAGGAAGCAGTTTGCCTATCACCTTTGGTATTAAGCTGTCAATTGACTCTTTGGTATGTAGCCATAAATTAACCTTTGATGTGCAGCTGTAAATCGAAGGCTGTGGGACAAGGTAGAATTAGTGAAAGGCTGTGGAACAAAATTAGTTAGTTTTAACAAAATGGAGTCAGCTTAGTTCTTTCAGATGTATCACAAAATATTTTCTTTTTGTTTCAATGATTAAAATGCAGTAGATCCTCTGTAAGTTGGTCGCTCAAGGTACTGTAGCAAACTGGTCAACATTCAGAGGTAGTCAAGATGAGGAACTAGGTCACCACATGTGCTGTATACACATGTGGTGCATCTCTGGTCTTTGAAAATTTGGTCAACTGAAGGAGATGGTCAAATGTTGAGTTTCTACCATATGATGAAATGATATCCATTTCAGCGTGAACAAAAGCAGGCATTGGGATGCAATTAAAAAAAAAAAAAAAAAGGAGGCATTGGGCTGGATTTGTCCCTGGCATCATGTAAGTTTGCTAGTCCATGTGTTAGGGCCCTGTGCTTGCACTGTGACTTCACATTTCTACATGGGTACAGAACAGAGATGTCACAATACCCACAAGTTCTCTGTGAATACTATGATTTTTAATAATCACTTTGTTTGGATGGCTGTTTATATTCTCAATGTGATAACCTCCAAATTTAGAATCCCAGACACTAAGAGATCTGACAAATGAAAGAGAATTGTGGATTATTTTTCCATTACATGTTTTAAGAATAAATAAAACAACTTTGATTGGCACCAAGTAGATTAAAAAAACAACTGTTTTTTCCTACAAAATAAAGAGATTAACACATATGTCAGACAAACTTGGCATTTCTGATGTAGAAAAATGCCAAAGATGTCAATAAAACCAATTAATTTACTTCTCTTTAGCTTTGTGGCAAGTCACTTAACACATCTGTCATTGCGCAGGCAAATCTGCATTCTATTGTTCTGGGCTGGGATGGTATTAAATGTTGCCACTATTTCATTTACTCTTTATAATACTGACAGATAAACAAAACAACATGAAGGCTAAATAAAAGTTATTTCTGCCAGGGGAGTTTACAGTTTAGTGATCTAGAAACTAAAGGGGATTATTTTGTATTTTTCATCTAGCTTGCTTGGAGACTTTTGTTCAGTACTAGTTATAAATGTAACAGGCATATGCATACAGGGTCTGACAACTAAGTCATGAACTAGCCACCATGCACTTATATGGTAGCACTATATAAAAACCTAGTAAGGTTTCATAACCTTGGTACATCAGTGTCTCACAGTTGTATTCCTGTCAATGTGTGCTGGTGTCTTGCTGAATGGTGTAAATTGTGTGCTGTCACAAGAATGCCTGAGCTTGGATTAGAGCAATGAACAAACATTAAATTTCTTGTTAAACTTGGCAAGAGTGAAAGTGAAATCAGGGATCTGTTGATACAATTTTAAGGTGATAATGCCATGAAGAAAACAGCAGAGTACAAATGGGTTGAACATTTTTCTTAAGGGAGGGAAAGCATCACTGAAAAAGAGAGGTCAGGGTAGCCAATAATGAGCAGAACTGATGAAAACATTGTAAAAATTTTTCAAATTGTGTGACAAAATTGTCAGCTGACTGTGAGAAGCATAGCTGACTAAGTAAACATCAATAGAGAAATAGGAAAATCTTCACTGATAATCTTGTCTAACAACTCATGGCTCTTGCATTATGACAATGTGCCAGCTCACACAGTGTTATCTGTGAGGGAGTTTTAAGTCAGTAAACAAATTACTGTATTGGAACACCCTCCCTACTCACCTGCTCTGTCTCCTCAATGACTTTTTCCTTTACAAAAAGATAAAGGAAAAATGGAAGGGAAGACATTTTGATGACATTTGGGACATCAAGGACTACAATGACAACTCTGATGGTCATTCCAGAAAAAGAGTTCCAAAGTTGCTTTGAAGGTTGGACCAGGCACTGGCATCAGTGCATAGCTTCACAGGGGGAGTACTTCAAAGGTGACCATAGAGATATTCAATAATGAAGTATGTAGCACTTTTTCTATGATGAATCCATGAACTTAATCATCAGACCTCATATAAGAATAATTGTAGGTTCTAAGATGTTTATTCAGTCAGGTTGAACAATGAGAGTCATCCTTGTCGTCTATAATATCCTTTACATGAAAAGATGACCAATGAGAAGTCCTCCCCCATCCTGGAAGGTGCAGGGTTTCACAACATTGAACACAAGGTCTATGTGTCGTAAGAATATCAGGTTAGGAGTTTTCTCTGAAGGGCACTTAAAGGTATTGTAAATATCATAAATAAAGCACTCAGACCAATAAGACATACTGGAAATCCCAGAAATAAGCTGTGCTTCTTCATGGTCACCCAAATATCACTTGGTAATTTCTAGAGAAGAGAAATTGAGAAAAGAAGATGAAATTTAATTATCTTTGGAATTATGTAAGTACTATATATGAGTACTTATTAAGTACTATATATGTCTTGCTACCATTTCCACTGATTTTCACCAGGGACACATGAAGATACCCTATACATGTTGCAAAATAAAATCAAAACAAGGAATAGATTTTGAACACTTTGACCAAAGAATTTCTACACCATATTTAATTATACTATGTACACTATACTTCATCAAAACTCTTTCACCCAAAGTACGTTAAGGATCTTTTAATATTAAAATACATAGCTGTGTTTCCTTCATTCCATAGATGAAACTTAATTAATTTAATAACTCTCCTATTCATTGACAAATTATATGCCTTGGTCTTGTTTTAATTTTCTTTTCTCATTTTATTTTATACTCATGAATTTTGTCACCTGATATGATAAACTTCTATCAGATATTTTAATTATATCAATCTATCCATTCTTTTAGAGCTTTTGTAATTACAGGCTTTTTTAGTTTTAAATCTTTAATTTATGTATTAAAAACTGAAATCAGTATTATCATTTTTACCAAATAATTATCTTATATCTCAACATATCTCAACATCGTTTATAGAATAGTCTCTCTATCCCTACCAGTTTAGACTTATTTTGATATTTAAAAATTTAATGATCATATGCTTTTGTATGTTTCCTCTATGTTCTACTGAACTGTCTAGATGTGAAATAACTATTATAAAAGACCATTATAATATTAATACATTGCCTTAATTGTTTTATTACTTTTTGTTTTGTTACACTAAAATAAGGGTGGAGAACTTGAGGAGCGATTGTCCTGATTATTCAGGTGAGCTCAATATAATCATGAGAGTCCTTGGGAGTTGAGAGCCTTTCCTGGCTGGGTGAAGGTGACAGAGGCAAAGGTGGAAGAAAAGTCAGGGTCTGCTATATGAGCAGCCTGGCCAACTCTGCTGCTGCTGGATTTTTAAGTAGAAAGGCTAAGGAATAATGCTGCTTTAAGAAGCTGTGAATGGCCTTGTTTATAGGCAATAAGAAACTGTAGATGTTAGCCCTGTAGCTGTAAGGATCTCAATTCTATCAATAACTTAAATTAGCACGGAAACTGATTCTCCACAAAGAATCTAAATAAGAATGCATCTCTGACAACACTCAGATTTTAGCCTAGTAAGACCTGGAGTAGACTTCTGATCCAAAGAACTATAAGATAATTCATGCTGGATAAATTATTGAATTTTTTGTAATTCGTTATGGTAGTGATGGGAATTCAATATCCCTGCCTAGTTTTACAACAAGGCTTTGTTTTCTGCAGTCTGTTTGAGGTCGGGAGACTAATCACAGCCAAGTTACTAAGACAGGCCCACTGGGAATGGTTGCAAAACTCTCCTGGGATAATTTTGGTTTAAAGACTCCCTGCCACCCTCACTGCTGTTTCTGGGAAGGGTACTGCGGTGTGAAAGTCATCCTACGGAGCCTTTCTCCTTCTCCAGGTGTCAGCACTGCAACAAATCCTGGAAACTCACCTCTTTATGCGGCTTCCTCTTCCAAAATACTTTTTAACATATTGAGATCTTGGCAGCTGCTTCGGAAAGTATCTGAAGAAACACAGGCAGACATGAGCTTGAGAAAAGGAGCATTTTTTTGTCCAATTACACACTTCAGACTTCATAGCGATCATAGTCTTGAGAGTCAGGCTTCATCAGGAGAGAAAAGGGAATTGTAAAGTTTAAAACTCCTTTTTAAATATCAAGAGATTATATTGACATACTTTGACTACAGGTCTTTACTTATGACTCTCCCCTTCCCAGGAAGAAAATAGCCCAGAGAGAGACAGAGTGCACTTTACCTAACATTCATTTTTGCATTCCTTGGTGAACAAGGAAGGGTATGTTAAAGTCATTTTTCATTCTGTTTTGTTTTGTTGCCTTAACTGTATGTGTGTGTGTGCCAATTTCTATTTCATTTACTAGAACACTAATTAATTTATCCTTTTATATTGAAAAGCAAGAGAAAGAAAGGCTACATCATCGGAAGTTAAAAATGACAATTATATAGAGTTGAAATATCACCTCCTGAATCTTTTTGCATCTCTCTTTTTATATCTGTAAGACCAAGAGAAAAATGTGTTTTACTCCAGTGTTTAGTATCCCCTAGATAAGTGTTTTTCAAGTAAGCTTTACAGAAAGACACATTTGGGACTTTCATGTAAACACATACTCCCCACTTCTGGAAGCTTAATTTGATAATCTTGTAGGTATTTCTAGAATCTATATATCTAAGAAAAATTTAGATGGTTTTTATGACTTGGAGACTCTCTGTGAACAAGGTGGGCATGTTCTAGATGAAGTGTATCTTTTCTTTCTATTCATCTATCTAAAAAAATATTTGTGAAAAACCCTTGAGTGCTGCTTGATTTTAGTTAAAAGAGAAACTGTGGTGGATCAGACAGATTCATTTAGATCTCCTGGTCTAAATGAAAACTATGCCAACTTCTATCCAACAGTGACGGTCAGGACAGAGTGTAGGGTATTTCTCCTGTCTGCCATAGCTATAAAGAATAGTCTAGTTCATTCCTACCAGCCTGTCAGAGACAAATACATAAATTCATCTTATTTTCTCATACTTCCTAGCATGCTGGTACACATCATGCATCATTCCTTCTTTCATTTTTTTGTTTTTTAAATATATGTACTTTATTATTCTTCATTACATTATTCCCCCCTCCGACCCCTCCGTGGTAAGACAGAATTGATTTACAGAAAAGAATACAGAAAACACCAAAGCTCCTGGTAGAGGGAGAGATTTCAAGTGGGGAGAGAGATGCTCTATCCGTTCCTCTCCTGGTCTTTCCCCGTCTCCTCCTCTAGGCCTCTAGCCTCAGGGTATATATAGGTGTATGGGTTCCTTGGCCAGGAAACAAATGAATACAATCCCTTCCACCAGGAGCAAGGTGAATGAGTGTATCAATGAATGGACACAGTCCATCCATGGAATTCAGGCCTAGGAAATTCACAAGAAACTGACCTAGGCATAGGAAATGGGGGTTCCACATTTAGTCCCAAGTGTAAAGTGAAGGCTGAGGAGACACCTGTGCCCTGGTGTCTCCTTCACTTAACTAAGTACAGTTTTAAAGTAGTTGTTAGTATGTCCTTACTATCAAAGGTAAGAAAGGAGGAGAAGAAAACCTTTCTTATATTAGAGTTTCTTGAATGCTCTTGAAATATTTTTATTATTTTTTCTGTAATTGAGATTTTATTTTTTCTTCAGAAAATAATATTCAATTAGAGACTCGTATCTCATTAATATAGCAAAAAGGGCACCAGACTCAGATATTGCAAAGGTGAGTCCTTATTTGTCTCTATCTCAATGTAAGCTGTTTAATTTATCTGGGCCATTGTTTCTTCATGGAGCTGTGATATGATTTGGTGTTTTTATTCTACTGGTGTATGTACATTTTTAATTCTAGAGCAGCAAGTGGTAAGTGTTGGAACGAATTTGGCACACTTAAACATGTGGCACAAATGTCATAAATATTATGTTTACTTTCCAGGGATCGGGGTCATTGATAGTGTGAGCCCTTTGAGAACAGGACTTGGTCATCCTATACAGTTTCCCCAGATGCTATCAGAACAGTATATAGCATATGTTTTGGAAGATTTTATGGTTATCACTGTCATTTTTTCCAAGGTAATAGACTAGTAATAACACAGTACCTGGTCTAAAATACTCAACTAGTCAATAGCTGAGCTAGAAGAGAAACTGATCAAATCTCTAATACTCTAGAGTTTAAGATGAGAAGATGCATGTTTACATTTCTCAAATTCTGTTAAAATAATTTCAATTGATTTCCTTTAAATAATAAAATCTATTATTTTTATCATATAGGGAAATCATCTCACTGGGTTGAAGACTAATGTGGATCATTTACATTTACTTTGCTCATACACATTTATGTTTTCCCTAAGCAAGAGTTCCTTATGTTTTTGCAAATCATGACTCATAGATTGGTGATTGGCAAAGAAGAAGTACTTGATGTGCTAGCTTCTTGCCACGTATGCATTTCATCTCCAGAAGTTAGTGGCCAACTTCTGACATCTCAAAATAAGTCAATGGGAAATCCCTCTTTTATACTGGTCTGGTTTATCTTTAAAAATTAGAGTGAATTGTCTGGGTCCTCTTAGTGGTCTTGAATCTTTATTTCCAACCAATAAATGAATGCAGAAGTTGGAACGCCACACATACCTGGTCACTCCTGACTCCCCTTGGCTTTTTTGTGGTTCTCACTCTTGACTGGATGGCCCTTGGGTGGTTCTTTTAAAGGTTGCTCATGGTTCGCTTCATTCTTCAGGTTCTATATTTGGCCCTCAGGGTACGACCATGAATCCTTTCCTTACAGAACTCTGAAAGGGGAGCCCATTGCCAACATACCTTCACCAAGTACCTTCACCTGACAACTACAGAGGGTCTCAAGTAAGATGGTCCTCATGTTTCTCAAACTTCAGAAGACATGGGTCAGGCTCTGATTCCTTCTTTTGAAGTTCTTTCCCATTCTCATGATCATGATGGTGTTTGGCGGCAGATAGAATATGCTCACAACTCTGCAAATAAATCTTCCTCATTGGTCTGTTAGGCTTCTCCTGAAATTGCTGGGCTTCTCTTATGTCATTTGAGGAGGGTAATTAGGTGATGCTGGCTGGGCTGGCACTCACTTTTGGAGGATGAGGATTTGACACCTCATCTAGCTCATAGACTGGAGAAACCTAAGTTATGACTTCTTCCTTGGATATAAAAAATTCTAAACCTAGTCAATTTTTATAACATCAAATTTTTTGTATCTAATTTAATCTCTGTGTAAAGAATTCCTTCACTGTTCCCACAGATCTCCACATTCACAAAAGACAATAATTAGACTCTTCACACTCTAAAGTTTTGCTTGAATAGTTTGGTCTACTCAAAAGAACATAGGTTCTAGTGCATTTGGCTTCAGATGAAAGTGCAATATGCCTTAAATTTTTATTTTATGGATTCGATCATCTTAAAACTTGCTATTTTCAAAGATACAAGCATTTTTCTTTTAACCAAGAAGTACTTTTTTCCTCCTTTTCACCATTGCCAAAGCCCCTGCTAAGTAACACAAATCCATATACATGTCTCTCAAATTCGTCACTCTCACCATCTTCTCTCTACACCATCACATCGCCTTTGAAATTCTTTGTCATTCTTCATCTCAGTAGGTAATTTGTTTCCCTAGCAGGCACAAAAGACTGGTTTAAAGGTGGAAGTGTTATTTTAGTTTTTACCCTTCTCTGAACTCTGTAAAGGCCTTAAGATGATCAGGGTTTGTTTTCATGTCATCAATACCTCAAAGATGCTGTGGGATGTAATCATCTGAAAAAGACACACCACCTTGGCTATAGTAATGGAAAACTCCTACTCTCCAGGATGAGATGGTCCAAATAAAAATAAAATTAAAAAATATCTCTCAGTAACTGGAACTAATATGAGTTAGAAGACAGCCCTGGAGAGAGAGTTAAGATGGCTATCCATCTCAAGCATGTGGGAAGAAGGATGACTCAAAGAAATTGAAAATAAATGATCTAAAGTTGTCAGAGAGCCGTATTATGTGTAATGTAAGCTAAGGAAAGAGGGAGCTTATGGAAGAAAAATGTGCTCAGTTAGGTCAAATATTATGAAAATATCTAGCATACATAATTAAAGCATGCATATCAAGTGTATCAAAATGGAGATCCTGGGTGGATATATTACAGAGTTTTAGTAGCATTATGAAGAAAAAGTCCAATGGTTGGTAATTAAATGGGAAATAAGAAAGTAGAGACAAACTTTAAAACTTTGATTTAGGAGTTGGAATAAGAAATGGAAGAAGCAGTAGAGTAGAAACTACTATAGGAGTTTTAGCATTGAGAGATTTTGTATAACTGGGAACTGAGTCAATTGATTATGTTTTATCCCATATGTCTGTAATCAATTTGCCAACATTATTTGCCAAGCTTGGCAGCAAAATTCATGAATATCACTATCTTATGTGTATATTACAGATAGCATCTAACTTTGTCTGGAGAATGAAAAGTGATGCATAATTAGTCACATTCTGGCCATTTCTGGGGGCATCCTCTTATTTCAAATCAGTGAACAGAGAGCACCGGGGAATCTTCTTCAAATCATAAATAATCAAGTATGTGGCTCTTCTGAAGTATCATTGCCAACATATTATGGGAAAGGAGTCTTGAGCCTGTACTGTTGGTGTAAATGACGGAAAAGGTCTAACTAGATAATTTCACAGCGAGTTTCTGAGCTATGTCGCTAACTACAGCCAGCTGGATCTTTGATCTTTATTGAGTTTGGAGAAAAACAGAAATTCAGCAGCCTGCTCAGGGATATTCTAAAACTTCAGTTAATTAGATTTCATTTTATTTTTTACAAGGTCATCTCTGCTGGCAAGCTTACTTTGTAATTTGGAGGGTGAACCATTTATGATGTAGTCCAACTTAGACAGATTAAAAGACACATAAATCCTTCCTTCAGAAGAGGGACCATAAAAATCCACCACTGTTAACTGAGGGATAGAAAATACTATCAAAGAAAGGAGCAAGGAGCCTGAACTTGTATGGCTATGCAAATTTTGAACAATGAAAAACTCAAGTTAGCAACAGTTTTATAGAGTGAATAAAGCATGTGAGTGTCTTGTTTGTGTGAAGTCATTTTTCTCTTGTGAGGATGCTGTTTACAGGGCAGAGTATCCAGATTACAAACACTCTGGAAACAGAAAAGGAAAGTGATGCAAACAGGTTTGTGGAGGATTTGGGCATTTTATTTTCCCGAGGTGCACAAGTCACGATCAGTTCTAAATTTACTTAGAGACTGCTGTATCAGTAGCTTGGGCTTCTATAAAGAGGAACTGCAGACTGGGTTGCTGAAACAGCATTCATTTTCTCATAGTTCAAAAGGTTAGAAGTCCAAGGTCAAGGTCCCCTTAGGGTTGGTTTTGGGGGCTGCCTCTCTGTGGCTTGAAAAGGGCCACGTGCTGTGTCCTCACAACGCCTTTCCTCTCGGCATACATGCAGAGAGCTCTGGTGTCCCTTCCTCTTCTCACAAGTGCACTAGGGCTGTCTGATTAGTGCCCCATTTTATGACCTCATCTAACTTTAATTACCTCCTAAAGGTCCTATCTCCAAAGGCAGTCACCTTGGGGGTTAAGTCTTCAACAGATGAATTTTAGAGGGACACAATTCCATCAACAACAGTTGCCTATAATTATTTTTATGTTGGGTTTTAGAAAATATTAATTCTGGGGATTAGTTAAGTTTTCTGAGGGTGGGGGGAAGATGTTGGCCTCCAAAGTGTGGGAAATACTATATGTATATTCTATATTTCACTCTTGAATACCCAAAATACCAATTGTAAGAGAATCCTGGGATCAAATAAGATGTATCTAATTTTGTTTAACCAAGCATCCTGAGAAAGAAACTTTTTTCCAGCACACATATTGATATCACAAGAAATAATTTTTTACATTATGCCAATCTGTGAAGCATAGTTTTTGGGATTCTATGGAGGGAAAAATCATTTCCAGAGCTTTAGAATGTAATAAGTGAGATTAAGAGACAGAAAATAGGGGACATTGGGAGTCTTTAAGATCTTAATTATGGATTACCGCCCCTGCACCCAACCCTTCCCAGAGAGTGTAACTAGTAGGGAATGACTCTTGGATGTGTGTAGTAAAGACCATTGAATTAATTTTCCTTCCTTAAGGAAAAAATGAGAAGCAACTCAGCCCAGATGTTTATCAACAGAGAAATGATAAATTGTGATACATTCACAGTAAATTGTGATGTATACATAGTAATGTAATGAAATGACCCATGGGTACATGCAAAAACATGGTGAATTTTTGTAACACAAAATGAGGAAGAGTTTGATGCAAAATAGTCCATGTTGAATGATTCTACTTTCATGATGATCAAAAATAGGGAAAAATAATCAGAGGTGGTAGAAATCAGGTAGTAGTTATTTTGGGAAGATTGACTGGGAGGGGGGTCCAAGCAAGTTGAAGAGCTGGTTGTGGTGTTCTATCGCTTGATCTGGGTGACAATTTCATGGCTATACAAAGGTGTAGAAATGACTGAGTTGTTTCACTTAGAAGAATTGTTTCTAGTCCCCTCCAGGTTGTAAAAAAAGATACCAGGTTACCATTTTTTATGGCTGAGTAGTACTCCATGGTATGCAAATACATATTTTATTAATACAATAATGTACGGGTAGGCACTTAGGTTGTTTCCACGCCTTTGTGATTGTGAATTGTGCTGCTATAAACATTCAAGTGCAGGTGTCCTTTTTATAAAATGATCTTTTTTCTTTTGGATATGTACCCAGCAGTGGGATTGCTTGGTCAAATGGTAGGTCCATACAAATTTCCATAGAATTTAAACTAGTTTGCAGTCCCCCCAGCAGTGTACAAGAGTGCCTTTCTCTCTGCATCCATGCCAACATCTGTTGTTTTGGGTCTTTTTAATATGATCCATTCTCATGAGAGTTAGGCAATATCTTGTGGTTTGATTTGCATTTCACTAATGACCAGAGATGCTGAGCATTTTTTTCATGTGTTTTTTGGCCATTAATCTATCTTTGTTTGAAAAGTTTACGTTGTCTATGGCCCGACCACCCTAAATGCACCCTATCTCATCTCAAAGTTTATGTACATGATTTTTGCCCACTTTAATGGGGTTGCTTGGTTGTTTCTTGAAACCATTCTTCTAAATGAAACATCACAAGAATGGAGAAACAAACACATGTACTCAATACTAAAGTGGAACTAAGCGATCACTCCTTAAGTGTACATATGGAAGTAAATTTCAACGAAAATCAAGCTGGGGGAGGTGGGAAGAGGGGATGGGGAATTCATACCTATTGGGTACAGTGCACACTATCTGGGCAAAGGGCACACTTACGTGTATAACTTTGACTCTGTCTATACAAAAACAAAGTATGTAAACAAAACATGTATACCTCCTAATATTCTGAAATTTAAAAAAAGTGATAAGATTTTGATTTACTCCATAAGCATATTTTAAAAAAAATGTTCTTTTGTGCTCAGCGCCCATGTCTCAAGTGGCTAAGGTGCCAGCCACATACACCTGAGCTGGCGGGTTCGAATCCAGCCCAGGCCCACCAAACAACAATGACAGCTGCAACCAAAAAATAGCGGGGTGTTGTGGCAGGAGCCTGCAATCCCAGCTACTTGGGAGGCGGAGGCAGGAGAGTCACTTGAGCCAGGGAGTTGGAGCTTGCTGTGAGCTGTGATGTCACAGCACTCTACCCAGGGTGACAGCTTGAGGCTCTGTCTCAAGAAAAAAAAAATTCTATTGAAAGATTTATAAAAAAGGATATTGAAACTAGAAAAAAAATGACTGAGTAGTACCTTGAAGATTTATGCACTTCCTCTAGCTTAAGAAGGAAAATCTTTGATGTCTTACCATTGCTTTCTAGGACAAAGTGGAAATTCCCAATCCTACAAGAGGAACCCAAGTTACTGTTTCAACATTGTGCATGTCTACGGGCTCCAGAAATACAGGATATAATGTAGTAACACTCCTTGCCTCTTTGCCATTGATTATCCAATATCGTTGTTGACTTTCGCACTTTCCCCTCTTTGCACATGTTTTCTTTTCTGGGAGGGCCTTTTGCTTTTTTCTGTCTCATGAAAACCTGCTCACCTTTAAAGTTTTGTGCAGTTGCCATCTCTTCTGTAAAACTTTCCCTACCCCAGCCTAGATTAACCAACTGAGTCTTCCCCTGGACTCCTGTTGAATTTTCTCACATGGGTAATATAGGTATGGTGGACATGGGTGGTGAGTGTTTTGGCTGCTTCATGGTTTCAGGTATTTATTTCTTTGTCTCCTCAGGATATTCCTAGTTAGTATCCTCATTTTTGGATTGGGTCATATGACCAAAAAAAAAAAAAAAAAAACCCTAATAATACAGTGGGTTTTTAAATTCTCTGTCCTTTGTACCCTAATGTGACCTTGTCGAGTAAAGACTATCTTTTGGGTAGTCATAGAATTTGACTGTGATAGTGCAGAGTTAATTTCTCTGTATTATAAGTAAATTTCATATTTCTAAAAATAGACACTTTGCACTGTGAATTAACCATGGCATATTTTACTGTCACATTTTTGTTGACATAATTAAGTGATTGGAAGGCATATTTTGATAACATCATTTACAACATCCAAAAGTTTCCTTGGGTAGGGGAGCAATTAGTTTAAGAAAAGAGGCTCTGACGTTAAACTCTGACATTAATTCCGTGTTGGGCAAGTTCCCTAACTTCATTGCCAATTTCCTCATCTGTTAAAAATTTTTTTTCTTTTGGGGGTGGGACACAATTTTAAGAGGGACTTTATCAACAAATGCAATCAATGCAAACGGGTTCTTTGTACCCTCAATGAATCCCCAACAATAAAATAATAAGATAACTTTAAATCAAATAAAAATTTTTTTCTGTTAACTTTAAACAAATTAACTAACTATAAATTGCTTAGTACTGTATCTACCACATAGCAAGCATTCAATAAATACTCGGTTAAGACATATGAAATTGTCAATATTCCTTTAGGTGTCTAACACACAAAAATGGTAGTAGTTTCTTATGGTTCAATCAAATGTTAACTATTGTTAAAATTATCATCCTTACTTCCCTTTATATTGCTGCCCAGAGAACAGTTCCTAATTATTTTCTTTAATATTTAGTATGATGGGAACACAAATTCAATGCACATGTAAAGAAGGCTTGTGGGTTATGCCCAGAGCTTATGCTTTCTCTTCTATTTGAGGAAAGAGTTCAAGCCAGGAGGAGCAATTTGCCACGTACCTCACCCTTCCTGTGAGCTTGGCTACTCCCTGTCCAGCTTCAAAATTAATTCCTAAAGTACACAAACTAACATTGTAATTAAGTACACGCATTCTAATTGGATCCAAATATGCACTTCTTTAAACATTGTGTCTTCACGCTGACTTGACAAATAGTTGTAAATTTATTTGTTATAATTTTCAAACAGAATTTGCTTCCTTATTAATTCAACAAATATGTATTGCGTGTCCACTGAGTTCCAGGCAATGCTGTTGGTCTGGTGGGAAATGCAAAGATGAATCGGTCCTACCTCCAATATTCAACAAGCATATAGTTTGCTGGGCTTTTCAATTCTTGTTTATTGTACCCATTCATAAATAATTAATACTAAATTCCCCCATCATAGCACATCAGGGATCTATCTGTTTTGTTTCTGTTTCTTTTTGCTACTTTTCCATTGCCTTTCCTATTCTCTTAAAGTTTACCTCCTTTGAATAATTTTAATTTCCTAATTTAATTCCTTTAATAAATTTCATATTCATTTAAATAGTTTAAGCATTCTTGAGGGAATCATGCATTTTAATTATAATTAGATAATGAATATTCAATTACTAAGATTCTGAAATAAAAATTATAATGTCAGAGACAAAAAACTGTAATATCTAAAATCTTTTATTACAGAACTACCAATGAGAAAAGTTTGCTGGGAATAACTAATCTGTTCAAGCTGGCGAAAGCAGTGTGTGTGGAAGGAAATGTTTTATCATTGCCTAGTAGAAATGTTGTCTCCTTGCTGCCACGTCTTTTATTGGAAGACTGTGGAACACTTTACGAGTAAGGCCTTTGCTGGATATAATGCTCCTTAGAGAAGGTGGCCCCTGTATTAATTCACAGACTACAATGCTGAAAATGTAACTCAGCAGTGAGATGAGGAACTTCCTTCTCCACGTGTGACTTTTGATCATCTCATGCATTGTTGTTCTGGGTATTTGTTAAATGACCACAGTAGCTTATTTCAAATGAGCCTCTCTGACTTTTCCAGGAAGTATCAAATATCCCTGGTCTAGCAAGTAAAATAGATCAAAAGGAAGTATAACCATTTAGAAGAAGGCAGAAGTGAGTGAGAAAAATGGATCTTTCCATTTTAATATAGCCTAGGCATAAAAAGAGGCATAATGTGGAGGGAGGCAGGAGACAGAAGTTTGGTACAGGGAATATAAATTAACTACTAGGTGGAAAAAGCCAAGTAAAAGATCTCTGAAATGAATAGGTCAGGTGTGAGAAGGAGACAGAAGTATATAGAATCAAAAGATTCCCAGACCCTTTGTTTCTGGAGGATTTTTACAGAAGGAGAACACATGGGACTTGTATAACCTATGTGCAATTACCTCTCCGTGTATAATTTGTGTCTTTAGTTAACCTCACCACTGTGTTTTTTGTTGCATTAAAAAATTATCTGCACATAGGCTGCTACTTAGCACCGAGATTTCTAACAAAGAAGGGAAGAAAAGAAATACTTATTTCTAGGCTTTAAAAATAAGAAAGAGAGAGACTAAAGTTCTTGGGTATAGCATCTTTGGCAGAGAGAGAGAGACAGTTCTGGGCGCCATGTGGGGGAGCCTAACACAGCGCTGTTCATTCTCCTCTGGCCCTCAGGGTGTTGGGCTCATTCTATGCTTCATTTACTTGAGATAAGAAATAACACTGCCGTTCATGCTGATCAAACACTGCCGATTCCTATCACTATTTACTTGTCTGTCTGGAATAGCCTCACACTTAGCTGGCTAAATTTTGGCAAAACCAGAATTAGGTATGTGTTTTAATTGAACGTAGCTGAACCTTGAATAACACCACTGCAGGAGCCAGTCCCACCTCCCTGGTTAATCATCTCACCATTCATTGGGTTTCTTTGTCTTTGGCTGCTTCAGTCTTTGCCAGAGGTAACATAAAACCTCCTCATGGAACTCCGACTTGTCCTACTCATGCAATTACAGATGCTGACTTAACACATTCTGCATATAATTCATCTGCTTCTCCCAGCCCTCATAAAAACTAGCTATCGGTTCCCCTTACTCAGGCAGGAACACTAAATCACAATATCCTTGATCATCTGCCATTCTGAGGGCTCTGCCTGGCTTGTCATGGGAAGGGTGGGCCAAGGAGTGGCTTGTCAAGGCTTCCTTTGCCTGAAGTAGTCAGTCCTCTGAGCCTAACGGAAGGAGAGAGTTGAGGGCCTGTTCCTAGGATAAGGGATCAGGCTTGGGGAAAAGGAGAATTTTGATTGGAATAAGATGTCACTTCAATTTTTCAATCTACTCTTAAGAAGGATGCAGCAAAAACTTGACTTAGGTGACTTTTTGCACTTGAAGTGATACTTGAGCCGATCCAGTGTCCTGAGTGGTGGACACTCCACCTCTGTCCTAGGAAAGCACCAGGCACATTCAAGCAATAGCTAGAGCCCAGGCTCCTGTTGGTTCAGTGGAAGGAGTCATCTCTTGCTCATCAAACCCTTCGCTCTTGTCAGGGAACTCACTTTTGCCTTCATACTTCCTATTGGACCATTACCCCCAGTGTGAAAATATACAGTATTTCTAGTCTTGAAACAAACATAAAAAAATTTTTTCATAGTTCCTTATTCCCCCTCTCTATCATTCCACTTCTCTACTATTCTTTTTTAGAAGAAAAAAATCCCTTGGAAGAGCTGTGTGAACCCAACAATTAATTTTTCCTTAAGAGAAACCGAAAAAGCACACGCTCTGGGTAAAAGGGTCAACTACAACTTGAACTTTCTCCAACAAATGCAAACAATGTAACCTGATCATTGGTACCCTTGTATTGATCTGAAATAAAGTTTTAAAAAAGAAAAAGGAAGGTAGAGGTTGCTTTTAATAGAGTTAAATTTGGCAATTCTGGATCAACTTTTCTCTGGAAGACAGTGAGGAAATGTGGACCAAATACAGACGTGTGTAAGAGGTGGGTGGTGACCAGGCCATGTGGCCCTTCTCATAGCTTGAGAGGGGTTGGGAGCCCAGGGGCTGTGTTGGGCAGTGGGGGTCTCGGGTTACCTCCTTTGTCTCTGAAGAGCTGCACTTTAGGATGAATCAGAACTGCACATGGTTCTGCAGCTGAGCATCCATCACTCTACCAAATCTGACTGAGACGGTGTCTCAACAACGCTAAGAACTTGAAGCGCGCATGCCATCCTTCCCTTCTCTTAGCGCTTATGCCTTTGCTATCATTTAGTTCCCCCAGAATTACATCCTTTAGTGCTCCTTTGGAGTAAATCTGC
This sequence comes from Perodicticus potto, assembly GCA_963574655.1. Taxonomy (NCBI): domain Eukaryota; kingdom Metazoa; phylum Chordata; class Mammalia; order Primates; family Lorisidae; genus Perodicticus; species Perodicticus potto. The sequence continues at coordinate 58,468 of CAUYRH010034676.1, forward strand.
TGCTGAAAGGTTATTTTATTTTTTGTTTGCCTAAAATGACTTTACTTCATTCTTGAAGTAGAAATAGCCGGTTCTACATGGGTAGTTATTTTCTTTCAGCACTTTAAAAATATTCTTTTGTCATCAGATGTTCATGTTTTATGTTGACTGGCAATATAATTTTGGCTTATTGAAAAAGTACATTTGTGTATTTTTCCCTGGCTCGTTTTAAAATTTTGTTTTGCTTGGTTCTCTGACAGCTTTACTGTTATGAAGCAGGTTGAAAGGGCTTCTTGATGTTACACTGACTTTAGGGAATTCTAGTAACTCACAGTAATTTTTCCTGCCTTCTTTCTCCTTCTGGGGCTCTAATAATATACATCAGACTTTTGTCCTGGTACTCTCTATTTGTTTTACCCTGTGTTTTCTGCTCTGTGTTTGTCTATATTTCTTTCCAATTCTTTTTATCTACCTGTTTTCCAGATAACTCATTTTCTATTCACATGTGTCTTATCCAGGGCTTCTCAACCTCTTTCTTGAATTATTGTCCCCTCCAAGGAGCAATATTAGACATTTTTCCTTAATCATGTCCCAATAAAATTTTAATATAGATACACTATTGGAAAAATGAGAAAGAGACTCATAAACCTATAAAAAGGTGCTCGATCTCATTAGTATCAGAGATACAAAAATTAAAACCTCAATGAGATGTCATTATACAACTACCAGAATAGCTAATTAAAAAATGTGTGTCTATCTATCTATCTATCTATCTATCTATCTATCTATCTATCTATTGCTAAGTGTTAGTATGAATGTGAAGCAAAAACTTTAACCTTTGCAGATGTGTAAATTGGAAAAATTGTTTAAGAAAAGTCTTTGCCATTATCTATGGAAGCTGAAAATCTACATGGTCTTTGATTCCCTTATTCCTCTTTTAGAAAGAAATAGATCCAATAGAAATATGGTCATGTGACCTTGGAGATATGGACAAGAATGATCATATCATCCTTCAAACAGCTCAAAAGTGGAAACAATCCAAGTGTCACAGTCTGAATGTTTACGTCCCTGACTCCCAAGGTGATGGTATTAGGAGGTGGGGCCTCTTAAAGGTGTTAGGTCTTGGTGTGGAGCCCTCAGAAATGGGACCAGTACCTTCCCAGAAGAGGTCCGTGAGACACCCTTACACCCTTCACCCTTTCCACCAGGTGAGGACACAGTGAGAAGATGTGTCCATGAGCAAGGAAGTCAGCTGGCACCTTGATCTTGGACTTCTCAGCCTTCAGAACTGCAGGAGATAACATTTCTGTTCATAATCTATTCAGTCTATGGTATTTTGTTGGAACATTCCACACAGACTGCTGTATCCACGAACAATTAAATTCAACAATGTACTGTAGCTATGTACACAACACGAATGAAGCTCGCAAATTTAATACTGAGAAAATAAAAAAGCATTCTAGACACAAAGAAATAGATATTTCAGAATTCCTTTTCTGTCAAGTATAGAAACTTGTAAGCCTAATTGACAGTGTTAGAGGTCAGGATAATGGATACCTCTGGGCAGAATAGAGCAACAGTGAATCAGGGGTGACATGAGGGTACTCCTGGGGTGCTTTTTTTTCATTTGTGTGGTGGTTACATTCCTTTGGGAGGAAGCACACTGAGTTGTGCATATCTGATTTTGTGCTCTCATCTCGATGTTCTGTCTCATGATAAATATGCCTTTGAAAAAGAACTAATAATAGACCTCCTTGGACAGATGGAGGGGAGGGGCAAGAAGGAGGCTTTCACTGTATGTCTTTGGTATAACTTTTGGTGTTGGAATCCAGTACATCTGTTACTATTTCAAAAAAGTTACCTAGCTTCTGATAAAATGAAAACTCAAGAAGTAAACTGATGTCTCACGTGACGGTTCTGTGGTCCATGGGCATTTTTGGGTCTGGGTATGAGGAAAGGTGTCTGAACGTGCTTCATTTGGGATGCTAGATTCAGGCAAGAACATCAGCAGCACAAAGTTGGCCCATCTTGTCTCTCCTAATGAGCTTCTAGACAAATGGCACAATTTCACTGTCATGTCTGCCACAAATTTATTCCAGATTTAGGAGAAATCAGAGGAGATATCAACTTCTCTTTTGGATGTATCCAAAAAGAATTTTTATTTTGTGTCATAGCATAACTACACGTGGCTCAAAAGAAAATAGACGCTCTGATGTGTTTGCTTCTCTCACTGTAGGTTATCTTTCTTTCCTCACTTGCCAAAGAAATAATTTTCTTGAGATGTTTTCCAAGAGTCCTTAGGAAAACATTACTAAAAACTATACACATAAATTTTTACTCATGTATTTTGTGCTTCTTAAAACATGAAAATTAACCAAATTCTATATCATAAAATTCAAACTTTAAGAACCCATATTTGTTGAGTTTTTTCAAATATAGTTTTGTTTTTAATGGTAGTTGAAAGAACTGGTATATGTGAGCAAAGCAAGCAGCTAAGTAGGCTAAGTGAGCTATAAATCCTGAATTGTTTTCAAGATTTCCAATATGCAAACCATGATTTTTATTTTGCAATGAAACTCTTTCTTGGGAAAAAAATATTTCACTATAGATAGCTCCTCTGTTCAATTACGGTTTGATTGCGGTCGTGATTCTTGCGTTAAGTCTGTGCTTCCAATTGTGAGCCATCCTCTGTGGACTTGCCGTGCTGACGTTAAATATACGTACACTCATTTCATTCATAGAACTTTTGCTCTTTCGTCTATAGCTCAGCTTGTGGTTCTAGGGGTAACACCCTACCCTAGAACAGGAGGAATTTATGATCCACTTAGCTAGGGACTGTGCATTGTAGGATGGCTGAGGGGTGAGCAGAGCAGTGAGCTGCTCCCTGCCCTCTGATTCTATGCTCTAGAATCTATTGCTTCTACTACCTGCCAGAAAGTGCCTGGGCAGGAGTTCCCTAAATGTGGCCTGAGAAGAGCAGGGTTCCTGCACACCTTTCAAGGTGTACATGAACCATTGGGCTAAACCATTTTTATAATCATATTAAGACATTGTTTTTCTTTTGTACTCCCATCCTCTATAGGTGAAAAGCCTATATGTAAGACTTTTGTACAGATTATTTCTGTGAGAGTAAGTTAAAAGTCTTTGGGAAATGGAATGGAAAAACCTGGCTAGCACTCCATTGTTGTTACAGGCCTGGTCATGCAGGAGACAAGGCCTATGCACAGAGGCAGAGTCTGTAGGCAGACTTCTGTATATCTCAGGAATTTCCAAACTACTCCCTAAAGATGGATGACTGCCTCTAGATGGTCTGTTAAAGGTTAAGCATTGTAGTTGTTTGTTCCCCTGGAGTTCTGCTTTGTGTCCGTTTGATCTCCCGGAGCTTTGGTTTTTATGGTATGTTACTTCCAATTATTTAGCATGAGAACAACTTTAGATAAGGTTAGGAGTATTATTATCAGTTAAGCAGTAAAACACCCTGATGCCAGGTGGTTAGGGCCTGGGTCCTTGAGTTTGAGCTATTAGATTATTGATTTATAATGTGTACATGCAGTACTGCCTATATAAGTTGAGGTAAAATAAAGATTTTTTGCCACACGCCAGAGAAAGCAGTGATTTTCCTTTTCTGTTAAACAATTTCAATTGCAGGACTTATCCGTCACATAACAATCCTCTCATGGGTACAATGGAATTTTCTAGTGGCTAGAGGGCATAAGGAGAAAGGGGAGAGGGAGGGAAGGGGAGGGGGGGAGAAGATAAAGGGCAGGATCACACCAGTGGTGTATATTTGAATGGTCAGGAGAAAACTTCTAAACATGGATCAAAAATGTTCTCACATAGTAATGAGAAAGTCTCTTGAATGTTATCGCAATCATGTTGATGAAAATATCTCCGATTGTATCTGAAGCCCGCACACTGTACCCCATGATTGAATTATTGTACACAGCGATGATTCAATAAAAAAAAAAAAAAAAATGCCCTGGTCCAGATGGCTTCACACCAGAATTTTATCAAACATTCAAAGAAGAACTTCTTCTTGTACTGCAGAAATTATTCCAAAAAATTGAGGAGAAAGGAATCTTCCCCAACATGTTCTATGAAGCAAACATCACTCTGATACCAAAACCAGGGAAAGACCCAACTAAAAAGGAGATTTCAGACCAATTTCACTAATGAATATAGATGCAAAAATTCTCAACAAAATCCTAGCCAATAGATTATAGCTTATCATTTAAAAGTCATACGTCATGATCAAGTAGGTTTCATCCCGGGGATGCAAGGCTGGTTTAACATACGCAAGTCCATAAATGTTA
>CAUYRH010034677.1:0-28931 GCA_963574655.1 Perodicticus potto
TACGGTGCATCTTAGAAGGGTGCAGGTGAAACTTACTAAATGCAGAATACAAATGTCTTCATACAATAACTAAGAACATGCCATGAAGGCTATGTTAAATAGTTTGATGAAAATATTTCAGATTGTATATGAAACCAGCACATTGTATCCCTTGATTGCACTAATGTACATAGCTATGATTTAATAAAGGGGCAAGAGAGGGAAGAGGTGGCTCTGGCTCTTTTAAACACTCCAGCTCTCTAATAGACTAGTAAAGCAAGAACTCACTCATTACTTGGGGAGGGCACCAAGCATTTCATGAGGGACCACCCCCATGACCCAAACACCTCCCATAAGGCCCTACATCCAAAACAAGGGATAGAATTTCAGCAAGGGATTTGGAAAGGACAAATATCCAAACTATATCAAAAACTTCCAATTTTAACAGTTCTTTCTCATATGATTCTCCTACAAGCATTTTGGGGGGTGGGGAGGCATGTCTGCATGATATCTAGGTCCCAATCTGATTTTACCTTTGTCAGCTAATAGTGATTTCAATTAGGGGTTATAAGCTAATGATTGGAAATGGTACCTCTTTATCAAGATAGAGTAACACTGGCTTGGCGCCCATAACTCAGTGAGTAGGGGGCCGTTCACATATACCAAGGCTGGCAGGTTTGAGCCCAGCCCGGGCCTGCTAAAAAACGACAACTGCAACAAGAAAATAGCCGGGCGGGGTGGCACCTGTGACTCAGTGAGGGTACCGGCCCCATATACCTAGGGTGGTAGGTTTGAACCCAGCCCCAGCCAAACTGCAACAACAACAAATAGCCAGGCATTGTGGTGAGGGCCTGTAGTCCCAGCAACTTGGGAGGCTGAGGCAAGAGAATTGCTTAAGGCCAAGAGCTGGAGGTTGCTGTGAGCTGTGATGTTATGGCACTCTACCGAGGGTGACAAAATGAAACTCTGTCTCTAAAAAAAAAAAAAAAGAAAAAGAAAATGGCTGGGCATTGTGGTGGGCGCCTGTAGTCCAAGCTACTTGGGAGGCTGAGCTAAGAGAATCACTTAAGCCCAAGATTTTGAGGTTGCTGTGAGCTGTGACGCCATAGCACTCTACTGAGGGTGACAAAGAGAGACTCTGTCTCAAAAAAAAAAAAAAAGAAAGAAAGAAAAGAAAAGAAAAAAAGAAAGTTGAATGCTATGCAATTTAAACAAAGTACAAATTTCTAGAAATAAATCAAAAAAAAAAAAAAAGGATGTGCAGAAGACTACAGAATATTCCCAAGACAATTTTTAAAAGATATAAATAAACAGAGAAATCACCATGCTGGGCGCCAGGACTGGGAGGCCCAATAGGGACAGGGTGTCAGACTGGCCCTCACTGCTGGGTCACCGTGGTCCCAGTCAAATTCTAGCAGGTTTATTGTGTAGCATTTGACAACCTACTTTTGAAAACATATAAAAATACAAAAAATAGCCAAAGCAGGGCAGTTATAAGGAACCTAAACTGGAAAAATTTACTCTGTAGACCAAATAAAAAAATGTATATGGGGCACAGGGATAAACAGAGAGGCCAGTGGGACAGAACAGAGTTCAGACATTAGCTCACATTCCACTGATCCCTGACACACAGGCAGTCTCCTTGAGAGAAACCACAGGAGGTCAGTTGCAAGGGGAACCTCTGGCCCTAGGTGACCTCACATTCAAAAGCCAAGCCCAGGCACACTGAGAGCCCTGAGGGAGAAATCAGTCAGCCAGGGGCACGGCACGAGACAGGAACACGGACACGAGAAAGCCATGGGGCGCTGACCAGTCTGGGAGATACACCCAGATACTCATAGACATGGTGATTTTTATTTATATTTATTTTTTAAATTTTAATTTCTTTTTTAGAGACAGGGTCTCACTCTGTCACCCTGGCCGGAGTGCAGTGGTGTGATCACAGCTCACTGCAGCCTCAAACGCACAGGCTGCAGAGATCCCCTCGCCAAGTCTCAGCCTGCCGAGTACCTGGGAGTATAGGTGCGCACCACCATACCTGGCTGATTTTTTATTTCTTTTTTAAGAGACAAGCTCTCACTATGCTGCCCACGCTGGCCTCATACTCTTGGCCTTGAGTGATCCTCCCACCTCCGCAACCCAAATGCTGGGATTACAGGCGTGAGCCATAGTGCCCAGCCAGTGAGTTTTACATACAAACTCCTAGCTGTGACTGCCAAAAGGTTATAAAAACAAAGATACCCTGGCTCGGCGCCTGTGGCTCAACAGGCTAAGGCACCAGTCACATACACCTGAGCTGGCGGGTTCGAATCCAGCCTGGGCCTGCCAAACAACAATGACGGCTGCAACCAAAAAATGACCGGGCGTTGTGGCGGGCGCCTGTGGTCCCAGCTACTTGGGAGGCGGAGGCAGGAGACTCGCTTGATCCCAGGAATTGGAGGTTGCCGTGAGCTGTGATGTGATGCCATAGCACTCTATCCAGGGTGACAGCTTGAGGCTCTGTCTCAAAAAAAAAAAAGAAATTTGCAGGTGTGGTGGCTCACACCTGTAATCCTAGCACTCTGGGAGGACAAGGAGGGTGGATTGCCTAAGCTCAGAAATTAAAGACCAGCCTGAGCAAGAGTGAGACCCTATCTTTAAAAATATTCGGGCGTTGGGCGGGCGCCTGTGGTCCCAGCTACTTGGGAGGTGGAGGCGGGAGACTTGTTTGAGCCCAGGAATTGGAGGTTGCTGTAAGCTGTGATACCACAGCACTCCATCCAGGGTGACAGCTTGAGGCTCTGTCTCAAAAAACAAAAAAAACAAAGATAACCCAGTAGCAATGAACAAACCTCGAACCAAGATTTGGGTTTCTAAATACCACTCCCCACAACAATAACTGATTCCAATGCTGGGAACAGAGTAAGATGAGCCTGAAGTATGCTGTTAGACAGAGCAGGAAAAATGCTTAAACCCCCCCCAAACTCTACACTGACAGTAAATAAATATTATATTAGCAATAAAGGAAGAAATTAAATGAATCATTGTGGACGTGGGGAGGCCCTTCCCACAGAAGACTGCTACTAATAAATGTAGGAGCTGCAGGGTTAGAAATAAGCTTACTTGCAACCCTCAGAGTAGTAAGTGATTCAGATAAGAATCACAGTAAACAGTAAACTGAGGGGTGAAAGGTTGACGCACAGGATGTTTGCCCAGCCTCCCATCACGAGGTGAAAACAGCAACTTCACCTGGCAGAGACCCCTCCACCAAATCGTCAGGTGCAACCTCCCCAACACCAGCCACGCAGGTTTCAGGTGACCCCCACCAGGCAGCGCCGGGAAGGACACAGCACTGTGTGTGAGGGGTCACATCCAACGGACCTGGAGCCAACAAACACAGACACAGGGCTGGTCCACAGAGGAACTGTACTTGAACCTGCATTTCGAGATGCTGCCGTGGTAGGCAATACAGGCTGAGAAGCCATTCCAGCGTACGGAGGCTGAAAAGGACAGCCACGGAGCGCAGCGTGCGACTCCGGACTGCACCGGATCACGGAAAAAAGCACAGCTACAAAACTCAATGTTGAGACAACAGGGAAGTGTAAATACGGACTGTGGAATCATGGTGATGGTGTATTGACATAAAATACCCTGCATTTCAAACACTGTGCTGTGCTGACCGTGAAGCAGAATGTCCTTGTTTGTAAGAGACGCTCGGGATTCGGATGTACAGGGGCACAATGCCTGTGACTCACTGTCGAGTGAGTGGTTTAGGGAGATGTGCACATGTGAAGAGAGAAAGAACGCCAGCGGAGACACAGAACGTCCTCCCCTGTCAGTGAGCGTCCAGAAGGGTGTGCGGGAATCTTTCTACTTATCTCCCAACTTTTCTGCAAGTTTAAAGTCATTTCAAAACAAAATGATGGTTTTATATTTCTAATGAACATATAGGAGAGCCTTGTCACGATCCTGAGGTGGGGGAAGAATTTCTTTAAATAGGATATACAAACTGCTATTGACAAAACCATTAATAAACTTCACTACATCAAAATTATATTAAGAAAATGAGGCTGGGCGTGGTGTAATCCATGTACTCTGGGAGGCCGAGGCAGGTGGATCTCTTGAGCTCAGGAGTTTGAGACCGGCCTGAACAAGAGGTGTCTCTACTAAAATGACAAAAAAAAAAAAAAAAAAAAGCTGGGTGTTGTGGTGTCCTAGTTATTTGGGAGGCGGAGGCAAAAGGATTGCTTGAGCCCAAGAGTTTGAGGTTGCTGTGAGCTATGATGCCAGGGGACTCTACCCAGGGTGACAAAGTGAGGTTTTGTCTCAAAAAAAAAAGAAAGAAAGAAAAGAAAAGTTGCACCGGGAGAGGCATTTACAGCACACCTGACAAACCATGCCAAGTCGTAGCACAGAGCGCATGTGAAGTTACAAGAAAAGGACAGAAAAATCACATAGAGTACAGCAGACAACCTCTTAAGTGGCCGTTCTCCGAGAATGTGTAAACGGCTGCTGTGCCTATGAAAAGGTGCCTGGCAGCGAGGCTCCTGCAGTTCAACTTAACACCAGGGTGAGGGACTCAAGACAGCCAACGGCTACACAGTATCCGGTATCCATGAACAAATTAGCAGACACGTGACGAACCACAACAAGGTGAGCCAGGGAAAAACCAGTCCACAGAAACAAACCAAGAAATGACAAAACAAATGATGGCGTCAGCTGACAAAGGCTTTACACTGGCTACACACGTGTGAGCGAGCGTCCCAAACCAGACCAGGAACACAGTGAGGGGAGAGGGAAATACAGAGAAAGCACAAAGGAGCTGCAGAAAAGAAAACTGTGAACATGAAGAAATTATTCACTCTAAAGCCTACAGAGAAAAAAGCAGCTAAACGATTAATAAACAGAGCCTCAGCAACAAAAACAATATTTCACTGGACTCTGTGGGGGGCGGGGCACAGAAATATTTATTCATTGTTTTTTGTTGTTGCAGTTTGGCCAGGGCTGGGTTTGAACTCACCACCCTTGGTATATGGGACCAGCACCCTACTCACTGAGCTACAGGCACCACCTGAGAAATAATGCTTTAAAAATCCCACATTTGGGTTATATTTACTTATTTATTTATTGAGACAGACTCTCACTTTGTCACCCTGGGTAGAGTGCGGTGGCGTCAGGGCTCACAGCAACCTCAAACTCTTGGGCTCAAGCAATCCTCCTGCCTGAGCCTCCCGAGTAGCGGGGACTACAGGCGCCTGCCACAATGCCTGGCCAGTTTTTAGAGATGGAGTCTTGCTTGGCTCAGGCTGCTCTTGAACTCTTGAGCTCAGGCAATCCACCCGCCTTGGCCTCCCACTCGAGTGCTAGGATTACAGGCGTGACCCACTGCACCTGGCCAGCTCAAAATAGTCTTGAACTGAGCTCTAGCAATCCTCCCGCCTCAGCCTCCTAGAGAGCTGGGACTATAGGTGTGAGCCACTGTCCTCACCTGTAAGGCAGTTTTTTAAAACGGTGACATGAAGACATTTTACAATTTTTCGGAATTCATCACTAGAATAACACCAGGACCATAAGAAATGATAAAGGGAATTCTCAGGTAGAAGGGAAGTGACCCCAGATGGACTCCAACCTATGGGAAGCAGTAAGAGCTGTACAAGGTGAGTATGTGGGTAAACAGGCATTTTTCTATTTTATTTTTAAAATTTCTTTAAACGAAAGTGAAATTGGACATCCACACAAAAAACGTCAAGCCATATGGTCCACCTTAGTATAGTTTAAGTTTTCCTGACCAAAATCAGGTTGAAATTTGATCCCTGATGTGGCCGTGCTGGGTGGTGCTGGGTGGTGGGGTGGGCCTCTCATTATCAGCCCGGTGCTCTTCCCTTTCTCTGGGGCAGAAGCATGGATTAGTTCTCTGGGGAATATGTCCTTGAGCGTGGGGTGTTGCAAAGCCAGGACGCCCCTTGGGTTCTGCCTCTCTGCATGTGTCTGTGGACACAGCCGCAAGTCCTCAGCAACAGGTGAACAGATGCTACGCCCTGCTCCTTGGACTTCCCAGACTGCACAACCATGGGCTCCATAAACCTCTTTTCTTTACATTTTACCCAGTCTCAGGTATTCTGCTATAGCCACAAACAGGCTAAGACACACCTTATACAAAAACCAACTCAAAATGGACCTACGTATTAAACCCAAAGCCATAAATAAGCAGATTGATAGACGGCAAATGGATGCACAAAAGATGTTCAACATCACTGGGTACCAGAGAGACAGGAACTAAAATCAAATGAAGTACCACTTCAGGCCACTGGAGTGGCTTCAAGAAAAACCCCAAGAATTATGAGAACACAGACATGGCTGTGACATAAAATGACAGAATTATGGGCGGTGCCTGTGGCTCAAAGGAGTAGGGCGCCGGCCCCATATACCAGAGGTGGCGGGTTCAAACCCGGCCCTGGCCAAAAACTTCAAAAAAAAAAAAAAAAAGAATTAAATGACAGAATTGTGTGATTTCTATCAAGTTGGACACTTACTGCGTGACCAGCAACCCTACTCCTAGGTTAATTTATCCAACAGAAGTAAAACTTAAGCGTGTACAAACATGTATGCAGATGTTTATCGCAGCTTAAATCATGATTACTGAAAACTGATGTCCTTTTTTTTTTTTTCCAGACAGAGTCTCACTATGTTGCCCTCAGTAGAGTGCTGTGGTGTCACAGCTCACAGCAACCTCAAACTCTTGGGCTTAAGCAGTTCTCTTGCCTTAGCCTCCTGAGTATCTGGGAATACAGGCGCCCGCCACAACGCCTGGCTATTTGTTGGTTGCAGTTGCTACTGTTGTTTAGCAGGCCAAGGCTGGGTTCAAACCGACCTGCCTTAGTGTATGTGGCCGGTGCCACAACAGCTGAGCTACGGGCGCCGAGCCAAAACTAATATCCTTTAACTGGGGAATTTACAAACTGTGGTGTGGCCATACAAAGGAATACTACTTACTCAGCAATAAAAAAGCACAACAAGCCAACACACGTGATATGGATGGATCCCAAAGGCCACACGCTGTGTGTGATCCACCCACATGGCAGAAAATAGATGAGCAGTCACCAGAGTCGGGGGAGGGACAGGAAACGACCCGCAGGCCAGGGCCAGTCCAGAGGGAGGACGCTGCCCTGTGTCTTGATCAGCCGTCTGATTACGGGAATACCCGCATTTGTTTGCGCTCAGAAAACCGTACCTGGCCGAATAAATTTTACTCTGGGTCAATTTTAAGTGACTCAAGTGTTCACAGTGAAAATTCTAACGTAGCATAAGGCTCATATCCCATGAAGAAGGAAAACACACAAGAACATCAGTGCAAGGGCCTGGGGAGGAGCAGGAAGATGCAGTGTTTGAGGAGCCTCCCCTGACTGAGGAGGCTGAGATGGGCAGACACACCGCTACGCAGCTGCAGGGAAGGAGGAAGAACTCAAAAGGAATGCTAGAAAAGGTTCCATGATGTGCAAAAGGGAAAAAGAGCAAACAAACAGGAGATGGTGGAGTAAAGCTGGACGCCACAGAAAATCACATCGCATGTACGTGGTCCAGAGGCTCCAAATAAAAGGCAGGCTGTCAGACTGTGCAAAAAGGCCAATCCCAAACATACACTAGCTCTAAGACATACACCTGCAGACACAGGTGGGGCGAAAGGGGAAGGATGAGAAGAGTTCAAACCATGCAGATGCCACACAGAACCAGCTGGGTGGTCACAGTGCATCGGTGTATTGCAGGGACGGGTAAGTGCCAGCAGAGACGCAAATGATCCCGACTAGAACCGGATGAAAGCAAAAATCTGAACAGTTCTGTGTGTACAGTAACATTGGTAATTAAAGTCAATTGTAATTGGTAAGAATACTGGTAATTACAGTAAATTCATGATTAAAAACCTTCCCATAATTAACAACAGCAACATACTCCAGGCCCAAGTGGCTTCATTGGTAAAATAATTCTATCAAACATTTAAGAAACAACATCAAACTTGCACAAACTCTTTCAGAAAGGACCACAGGGAACACAAGGCTAGCCATCACCCTGATACCCAAACCAGACCAGGACAGTATAGGAAAAGTTCAGATCAATAACCTTCATGAACAGAGATGTAAAATTCCTTGAGAAAATATCAGCAAACCAAATCCAGCAAGATATAAACACTGAATACAAAACGCCAAGAGAGGCTACCCAGGAATGCAAGGGTGGTTCAACATCTGGACTGTGGCTGATACAATTAAGAAGAAAACCCACATAATCACTTGGATAGATGGAAACTTCCACAAGCTAATAAAGGGCGTCTGTGCAAACCCTTGATGAACGACAGAGCGGTCTCCTCCTGAGATGGAGAACGTGCCACAAGTCTGTCTGCTCTCAACATTTCCATTCAGCCTGGAGGGGGGATGCGGAGATAAAATGCACACAGACAGGAAAGAAAGAAGCAAACCTGTCTTCATTCACAAGCAACATGGTTTCCATAGAGAATTCCAAGGGAGTCACAGAAAGCCACTAGAACTAACCACTAAGTACAGCAAGGTACTAATGACAATTGGAAAACGAAATTATAAACAATATAATTCACAAAAGCACCAAATTAAACAAAGTGAGAAAGAAAATATATGTGAAAAAAGCGTAACACCAGCAGTTCCAGCCCTAGGTTATGTGTGCACAGCCAGACATACAGTTTGTGTCTGCCAAAGCGTGTGCACCAATGTCCGTGGCCACGTTATCCAAAGTAGGCAAAGAGCAGAAACTCCCCAAATGTCTGTCAACAAATGAAGTGACCAAAACAATATCCACACAATAGAATTTTCCTTATGCAGCCATACAAATAGATGGAGACTTCACATCTTTTATATTTACCTGGATGGAGTGGGAACATATTCTACTTAGTAAAGTTTCTCAAGAATGGGGAAAAAAAGTATCGAATGTATTCAATACTACTATGAAATCAGTATATAATTGATTACACACACATTAATAACTATAGTCCAGAAAAAAGGAGAGAAGAGGGAGGAGGCCAGGAGGATGGAGGGCGTTTGGGGGAACCTAACCTAATGTGCATAATGCAATGATGCATTTCAAATCTAGTACGAATGGAGTACGAACGTCTTACCACAACAAATAAATGAGGAGATGGTTATGTTAATCATTTAGATGTAAGCATTCCACATTGTATATCAATCAGCACATTGTACCCCATAAATGCGTTAATGTACACAGTTATGTTTTAATACAGAATTAAGAAAAAAAAGGATTTTGTTCAGCAAGAAAAAAAATGAAGTATTGACATATTCTTCAACAGCGATGACCCCTGATGCCAGCTGAAAGAATCTGGTCACAAAAGACTTTATCTTGTATGATTCCATTTATCTAAAGAGCTCAGAACAGACACTCAGAGAAAGGAGACCAGTGATTGCCAAGGGCAGAGGGGAATGTGGGGTGAACAGATGAACTGCCAGCTGACACAGGGTTTCGTTTTGGGGGGGGTGACAAAAATGTTATAGATTGTGGTGATAGTGACACAGCTCTGAAAATGCTGAAAACCACTGAATTATCTACTTCACCCGAGTGAGTGGTATAACGTGAACTGTATCTCAATAAAGCCAGGAGAGATACTATAAACAGCCACCTACTAAAACTTAGAAGTCATAGGTAAGAGAAACGGAGAGAAACTCTGCATTCTTGGATTAGAAGACTCAGTACTGTTAAGAGGCCAGTTCTTCTCAAACCCATCTAAAGATTTGATGTAATTCCAACCAACACTTTAGCAACCTTTTCATCAGAAATCAACATACGGCCAAGGACTAGGAAGGTAAAGCAAGTGTGAGCAGGAGAAAGGTTGCTGGAGGGCTGGCAGCACTGACTTCCAGACCACTCACAGCCACGGCGACCCAGACCACACACGGATCAATGCACGGAGTCCAGAAATAGACCTGCACATACGTGGCTGATTGATTCTTGTCAAAGGTGTGAAGGTGATTCAGGGGGGATGCGTGCTGGGACAACTGGATGTCCACGCGCGGAAAGCGAACCTCTCCCCTTGCCTGACACCTTCCATAGAAACCAATGCAAAACAAACCATCAGCCAAAATGTAAGAGCAAAAGTTATGAAACCTCTGCCAGGACACACATATTGAAAAAGAAATCTCTGAATTTAGGTGAGAAAAGATTTCTTGAGCAGGCCACAAGCAGCACTAACTATAAAATAAAATATTAATAAATTGGTCTTCATCAGAATTTAAAACTTCTGGTCTTTGAGAGACATCGTTAAGATAATCAAAAGGCAGGCCACAGGAGAAGAGGGCTGCTGCAGTACTTACTGTACATCTAACAAAGGACGCTCGCTTGCAAATGATGTAAGCAACTCTTAAAACCCATATTTTTTTTAAATGGGCAAAAGTCTGAAGAAATGACCCATAGTAAAAGTTACACGGCGTGGGTTTTCAACGTGTGAAACACGCTCACCGTCAGTGACGACCAGAAAGACAGGGACGATGCCCCAGCCCAAGGGCACAGAGCACCTGGGACTCTGCCGCCTGCTGGCGGAGGTGGCCTTACTCAGCGCCCAGAGGCTGGGTGGCAGGTGAACGTTAACCACACAGGCTCCATTTGACCAGCAGGCCTGGTAACAACCCACCTGGAGGGAGTCCAGACGTCTTCCCTGGCCACACACACCCACACCGCAGAAGGCAGCGAAACCTCAGTGCGAACAGCCACAGGGGACACTGGGAAGTGAAAACAGTGTCTGCTGGCCCTGCCGTCCCTTTACAGAGCTGCTATAAGCAGCCAAAGGATAGCAGCAAGGGGCCAGGCAAGTGGGGAGGACCCAATGATGTGTTTCAGGAGTAAACGGCTGCACACCTTGCCCTGTGACAGTGACACTTGACTGTGTACCCAACACACTGACCTGTAAACTTGAACTCCAAGCACTTTATTATTTATAAATACTTTAATAAGCAAAAAAAAAAAGAGAAGGATGAGAATGCAGCTGATCCCTGCAGCACCACAGACACCAGTGTGGACGCACTTCTATCACCCAGGGTGGCAGAAAGCGCATCACTATGGTTGGGCAGGGCGAGCGGGGAGATCCCCCAGAGGGCCTGAGCAGCATTCAGGGTGGCAATGGCACCTCGAGACTTAAACGGGTGCATTTTGCAGCATGTAAATCTCAACAAAACTGGAGTGAGAAGACAGCTCTGGTGTTCAGGCTCGAGGGTTGGTTGGTCTGCACAGCGCTCTGCCCTGTGCCTGCTCAAACAGAGCTGAGGACCAGGGAAGGGGGTGTCCAGGACACTACGCACTTCGCACAGAGGGAACCCCTGGCCCTCTCAGCAGCCAGTCCCCTCAGTTCTGCTTGGGGCTTCCTCTTGGGTCACCCTCTGATCCAGGGACCTCACCAAGGGCAGCTGGGCCCTCCCATTATGGACATGCCCCACCCAGGTCAGGTGTAGGCGGGGCTGGGGGTGCAAGGGGGCCAATATTGCAGACCCAGCTACCCAGAGTCTGGCCCTTCTCTGAGTCTGTTCTCTGGGAAGCCCAGGGCGAGAGCAATGATGGGATTTGAGCTGCCAGTAGGAGTGACGTTCACATGCATCCTTGCTCCTGGACCAGGTTGGAGACCCTTCTAGATGACACTGAGTTATGGGGGTTGGGCAGCTGCAAGCAAGACCACCCTGTTTGGAAGCCCAGCTGCTATGCTGCTCCTGTATTCCAGAGCCGGAGCAGTCACCCGTGCCTGGGTGCTCACCTGGGGGATGGGCCAGCCCAAGCAGGCCTCTGCCATGTCCCTCCACCCCCCACCAAGCCCTCAGGGGCCAGAGGGCAGACCCAGGACCCCCTCCCTCATTAGCATCCAGGTGTGTGGACAGCTGGGCTGAGGCCACATGGTAGCCTCCAAGAACCCTCAGTGGTCCCAACTTTCTCTAAGTTTCCCCAAAGTTCAGGCCGCCCTCACTCAGTGACAAGGCTCTACTCCCCTGCCCCAGGGAGCAAGTGGAGGGTACCAGGGGCAGACCCTGGGAAGCTGGGCAGCCCCCATAGGGGAGGGCAGTGAGGATGCACAGCTACCAGCTTGCAAGGCCAGACCTGTCCCTCCAAGGAAAGGGTTAAGGTGGAACACATGGCTGGTGTGAACACCATGGTGCTGTCTCTGACAGCCTCAAAGAGCAACATTTGCCAGCTGCAATTAAACATCTGCCCACCCGAAGTCAAGTCACTGCTGAGGCCGATGGGGCAGCCGGGCTCAGGCCTGAGCTGACACAGGAGGTGCCTGGGGTCCTGGGCCATGAGCCTCCCCTCCCAACCCCCATGGTGAGAGCAGGGGCTGTGCCTGTCTTTGGATCCAGATGTGCCCAAGGAACACATGAACAGGTAGGTGCAGACCACAGGCGCAGACCCCTGGACAGCTCCCACCCAGCCCCAGAGGCATCGGCAACACACAGCTCCCAGGGTGTGGGGACACACAGACGTTTCCCTTCTCGGCCATGAGTCCCCAGAGGGAACCTGGATATGCCCTCTAGGGGAAAGGAGACTGTGGAGGGGCGGGGGGTGGGGTGCTGCTCAGGACATGGCACTGTCACATCCTTGGCTATATCAGGCTCCAGGTGGGAACCCTGGCATGTGTCCTCATCAGGGTGGGCCCAGGCAGAGGGTTCACCATCTCATGCTCGGAAAGCGATGCTCTGACATGCACATGGCTTGCTCCCTGGCAGATCTCGCCATTGGCCACAGAGGAACTGTGCTGGGCACCTCATGTCCAGCGACAGATGCATCCTCTCAGGCCCCTGATGCACAGGGGGGCCCGTCAGCGCCGGCCACAGGGCCAGGAGCAAGTCGCCTTGCCCATCACAGGAGAGACAGCAGAGTCACACCAGGAGCCCCGTGTGAGTGGCAGCAACATGATGGGTAACAGAGAGTGCCCTAGGCTGGAATCCACCCAATGGGGACTTCCTAACAGGTGCATCCCGGGGTGGGTGCCCTGCAGGCACACCTCCGCATCCCCCAACTGAGAACAGGTGCATCCTGGGGTAGGAGCCCTGCAGTAACACCTGCAAGTCCCCCACTGAAAACAGGTGCATCCTGGGGTGGGTGCCCTGCAGTCACACCTGCACGTCCCCCACTGAGAACAGGTGCATCCTGGGGTGGGAGCCCTGCAGTCACACCTGCAAGTCCCCCACTGAAAACAGGTGCATCCTGGGGTGGGAGCCCTGCAGTCACACATGCAAGTCCCCTACTGAGAAAAGGTGCATCCTGGGGTGGGAGCCCTGCAGTCACACCTGCACATCCCCCACTGAGAACAGGTGCATCCTGGGGTGGGTGCCCTGCAGTCACACCTGCATGTCCCCCACTGAGAACAGGTGAATCCTGGGATGGCAGCCCTGCAGTCACACCTGCACGTTCTCCACTGAGAACAGGTGCATCCTGGGGTGGGAGCTCTGCAGTCACAACCTGCATGTCCCCCGACAAGACTAGAAAACCTAATGCAGCGACACCTGACGGAGAGCATAGGGAGGCCCAGAGGGGAGGAAGAGGGCTGAGGGCAGAAGCACAGCAGGGGCTACCAGGGTCCTAGGCAGTTCACTTTATCTGGAGTGTTTTAATTTCAATGACAAGAGCCTGATTCTATAGGACAGGCTGTTCTTGATGAGGCAGAGGGTGAAAATGCCTCACACATCACTGCACGTGATGGGCACTGACCCCAAGTGTTCCAAAGATCACTCAGGACAACCTGTCACCTGATTGATGGGGAAACTGAGACCAGAGACAAGGGGCTCATCATGGGAGGCACCTCAGAACACTCTGGATTCCACTAATTCAAAGACAGCCACACTGCCTGACCCCGGCACTGTCTCCCAGCAAGGAGCAGCAGGCTGGCTGGCCTCCTGGGTGGGTGTGAGGACGTTCCCCAAACAAACCCAGGCCCCCGGCGCACAAAGGGAACCTGGGGTGGGGGAGCCAGCACCCCAGGGACAGCTTCTGTGTCAGGGGACAGGCCCTCCTTCCTGGTCATCGCTGCCCAGCACATGCAGTGATGCTGGCTACGTCATGACCAATAACCTAGATTTTAACCAAGAAATCACACATCCCCTTTCCCTGCCCCACTTAAGGGCTTGTCGAAGACACAAACCATGGCGAGAAAACCCAGACTGTAGTATCCGGAGCCAAACTGGACAGCGGGCTGGCGGGACACAGGGCCAGCCCACCAACCTCACTGTCCACCAGGCCGTCTCACCACTGACACTCCTACAGAGGCAGGGGACACCATCACGTCACCCCAGGCACAAACGAGTCCCTGAGGGAACACAGCCCTGCATGTCCCCCAGGAGCACCCTGCGCCTCGTCTGGGTACCAGGGGAGCTGGTGTGAGGGCCTCCCAAGCACATCCTGTAGGTACCTGTCACCTTGCAGACCTTTTCACAGCCACTGTCCTACTGGTTCCCGAGAGCCCGTCAAGATGAGTGGGCTGACCCTGTGTGTGAGGTGAGGGCTCTGGTCGACCCAGCACTAAGGAGCAGGTGTGTAAGACCAGTGACACGATGTCACCATGCTCCCAGCAGTCCCTTGGGAGCCCAGTGCCCTTTCTGTTACTGTTCCAGAGATGCTGGGGCCCAAGGTCACAAAGGACCAGCGGGGCTTATTCAGGGAGAACCCTGGGGAGACTTTCAGAGACCAGAATCTATTCCCTGCTCTGTGGTACAGCGTCCTGAGGGACTGTACGGGTGCCCAGCCTGCCAGGGGTCTGCCCTAGGACTGGAAGGCTTATGGTCCCTGGGTGGGTCCTGGGAGCCTCCCCCCACCTCCCTGGGGATGGCAGTCAGCAAGGTCAGGGGAGTATGCACTGGGCAGAGTCCCCAAGTCTTGCGCCAGGGCAAGAGTGTCCACATCCGGGATGCTCTCTGCCCTCCGGAAGGACCAATTCAGCAGCTGGCACATTTCTCGGTCTCAAGAAAAGCAAGTTCTACCTGCTACCACTAAGAGAAAACCAAAGCCATCAAGATCTAGAGGTCTGTGAACTCGGGATCTGCAGTATTCGTGCAAACACAGCAATGAACGTTAAGTCAGGTGAGGAGTTGTAGGGAAAGGAGGGCCCTAAATCACTTCGTGGAGGGCGGGAGTTGCTCCCAGGTTAGCCAAAGCAGAGGCCAAGATCCCTCTGTCCAGGCTGCAGCCACTGCTGTTGCAGAAGGACCTGTCCTGAGGGCCCAGTGTCCCTGGCTACCTCTGCCCCCACAGGCACTGACCAGACCAGGAGAGGCAGAAGAGGGGCAGGGAGTGTCCTACAGGGGCTCAAGGACATGGGGGGCGGGGCAAAGAGTCCTCACAGTGTCCTGGGGCCGCCTGCCCACTGCTGGCACAAAGCCCAGCTCCAGGCCACTGTGCTCTGGCCTGCATGCAAACCAGCACAGGAAGCAGCAGGCCCAGGCACATGGCTGAGTTGCGGGGGACGCCCTATCTTGGGCCCAACTGTAGGACACCCTGCCCAGCCAGTCCTGAACACTCTCCGGGGAGTGCACCCCAGTCTACATTAGCTGGCATCTCCAATCAAGGCAAAGGGGGAAGCAGCCTCCCTTTTAAAAAAAGACCTTGAGAGCACTGTTAAGCACAGTAAGCCCACCTTGGCTTGCCCCTGGCACTGGCCTGGACAATCTCCAGCCTCAGAGTCAGAGGGAAGGTAGAACCTTGAGGGGAAGGAGGTGTGTGTAGTGCCAGGGACTTCAGAGACAGGGCAACTGAGGCCTTGAGCCCTCATAGGGACCACTGAAGCCCTTGATTCCTCATTCACCTGGGAAGACAGCCACCTTCACCTGGGCTGTGGTTTCCAGCAACTCTGCCACAGCCTCTTAGCCCATCCTGGATCAAGTCTGAGCTCCGGCCATCCCCTCCAGGCTGGGTGGGGACTCGCCCTGTGGCCCCAGCACACCCACCTTCCCACCCGTCCTCACGGTAGATAGCAGGAGCCACAGGAGCGCAAGGGCCCAGCCTGTTACCTGCGTAGCTGCCTGAGGCCTTGATGTACACCTGGCCGTACTGCTCCTCCACCATGGTGTCGTAGGCCTCATCGTCCTCCTCGTCCTCCTCGTTGTGGTACGAGGTGGGGCTGTCGGTGGCAGGCAGGCTGCTGGCTCCGGGGCTGGCCCGCTCCCCCTGGGGGTAGGTAGCCTGCTGCATGCCAGGGATGAGGGTGGCCAGGCCGGGTACCCCATAGTAGGAGACACGAGGCAGTTTGAGAGGGGCCACGCCAGCCGCCACCGCAGCCCCCGTGGCCACACCGTCCCGAGGACCCGTCTCCAGCGGGCGCTTAGGGGCCAGGCCCAGGCCAGCAGCCGGTGGCAGCTCCACGGCTTCATGCTTCACTCGGGCCAGCAGCGGGAGGGGCACGGAGGGGGACGCTGCATAGGGGGCAGCAGCGGTGGGCTGCAGCTGGTTGCAGGGGCTCTGGGGCGCAGAGCTGGCATCCTCGATCACGGCGGTCTGTGAGTCGCAGTGGGGCGAGCTCACCTTGAACATGAGGTCGGTGCCACGCTCGATGATGTGCTGGATCTGCAGGAAGCCGGCTGTGTACATGACCACGAGCTGCTCGCTGGCCGTCATGGTCAGCCTGCCGGTGTAGCAGAAGGACAGGATCTGCTGGAAGCAGGCAGGCGGCACAGAGCCGGGCAGCTCGAAGGCGCTCTTGCTGTTGCCGCTGAACAGGTCACGGAAGTATAGGCTGCTGGCGGCCAGGACCGCCCGGTGGGCCTTGAAGGCCTGGCCCTTGACCACGATGGACACATCACAGTAGAGGCCCAGCAGCCGCTGCTCATTAAGACAGCCGAGCACAGTGTTCCCGAAGTTGGGAATCTCGATGTGCAGAGTCTGAGACATGGCGGGCGCTGGGGAGGGGGGGGCCTCAGACTCTCAGCGCCGGGCAGCCCGAGCAGGGCACATCTGCGGAGGGAGGACACGTGGTCAGTTCCCATCGGGCTGATGTCCCCATGCCCCTTCCCTGAAGGGGCTGAGAAGGACGCGCCCTCCCCCCACACCCTCTCCAGCCCCTCTGGTCCGGGTCTCACAGTGAGGGCCCCAGCTGCCGGACAAGCCGGCTCAAACGGCTCTGCAGCACAGACCCGGCTGCCCCCGGATGAGCGTGCGCCCCATTCCACAGCAGGCTGCCCTTAGAGGCCTCCCAGGAGGGGGCTTCAGACAGCCTCTCTCAGCACAGGCAAGGGACAGTGGCCTGAAGCCAGGCGGAACAGACCGAGTGCGGAGGGGCAGCAACTGGACAGGAAAAGTTTGCAGATGCGGAGGAGCCCCTCGGCACTGCCCCCCAGGAGGGCCCCGAGTGGGGCCCCCTTCCAGATCTTCAGCTTGGGGTCTGTTCTCCCTGTTTCCCTGAGAGCAGGCAGCCTCGGGGGGGACCAGAAGCCGTCCGCAGGTGGGGAAGGGGCTTGGCACCGGGAAGTGAGCTAGAGCTGGGAGAACTCCGCCTCCTCCGCGCAGGGAGACCACGCGGGTGCGCCCCCTCCGTCTCCCGAGTCCCAGGTCCCAGAGGCTCCAGCCAGGGGCGCTGCCCCGGAGCAGGAGTTGGGAGCCGGTCTCGGCCCCACTCGCGGGCGCCCCCCTCTCCGCCCTGCTGGCGACTTGGCCGATCCCTCCTGGCTCGGTCCCAGCCCAGGTGACTCCAAGGGTCCCAGCGCTCGGCCGCAACACCCCGGCGGGGGAGGCAGGGTGGCCGCGCTGTTTATGAGCCCGTCTCTGCGCAGGGGAGCGGGGGTGCCAGGGAAGGCGCCGCCAACTCCGCAGGGCCGCACAAAGGGCCGCTGTGTCCCGCGGGAGGAAAGTGCGGCGGCCGCAGAGGCGCAGGGCGCCGGGAGGAGGGCGGAGCCACCCTGCGCCAGGAGTTGGGCAGGTGGGCGCTGCGAAGGGAGGCCCGCGGCCCGCTGCGGAGAAGTTGTCGGCCGGCTGCGGGCACCAGCCGGCGAGCACACCTACCTTCGCGGCGGCGGCCGGCAGCCCGACACTGCCCGCACAGCCCGGCAGGGCAGGCTCCCCGCACGCCCGCCCGCCCAGCTGCTCCGGGAATGCAGCAAATGGAGCGGGAGCACTAGGGTGGGGAGGGCGCGAGGAGCCGGGGAGGCGGAGGGGAGGCGGAGGGGAGGAGGGCAGAGCAGGGCGCGGGCCGCCGCAGCTCAGCTGCACCCAGGCCGGCTCTCCCGGGCAGCGCACCGCATCTCAATGAAGCGGCCGGATGCAGACGAACATTCAGGCAGCTCCCGGGAATGAATAGCCGCCTTTGATTTGGGAGCCGAAGTAAATGCCAGCTCCCAGCCCCGGCTTTAAAAACAGTGGAGCTTCGGTGCCAGAGGAATGCGCGGCTCCGGGTGTTGGTACAAGACAGACTTTTGATGACTCACTGCAATGCAAACAAAGATGGCAGAAACACTGTACTGTACGCGGAGAAATGCTTGGCGGTGCCACGGCAACTGAGACAGCCTGGAAATTTATGGTGCAGTTTTGCATATGAATTACCCAGTAAACTGCCTCCTGGCCTTCCAGGACAGCCCCAGTGTCAAAGCATTTAAACTATTCCAAACAGTCTGCAGGGCTGGCAGGGAGCTTAACTCCTCCCCCAGGCAGGGCTGTGGGTGAGGGGCTGGAGGGGGGAAGGGCAGGGGCTGGGACTGATAGGGGGAGCATGGCCAGGGGGCCCTGGAAGGGAGGTAGGAAGAGGGACAACACTCCAGGTCACCATGCTGCTGTCCCTCCTGGGGGTCCCGGGGCAGCTGCCCCAGCCTCGAGGCCCCGCCTGGCACTTTAAGAAAAGAGCAACTTTGTGGCTGGGCAACAGGGAGCCGGGAAGGATGAGCCCCAGCCCTGAGCTGTCCCAGCAGAGATGGCAGAGAAGGCGCCCACTCCTCCAGGCACACTCTTGGCCGTGGGCACAGTCCCACAGCCCATTTGCTGGGCTGGAATCTGACTGGGCTGCCCGCCCAAGGGGTCCACGGCACCTGACCTTTACTTAGACATTCTCTTGGAGGAGGCAGGTGTACAGGGTTGGCAGCCAGTCCCAGGCCTACTCCAAAGGGCAAGCTCATTGTATGCTGCTGAACTGCATGGGTCCTGGGGAAACAACCCACTGGACTTCCCAGCCTCAGTTTCCCCACCTGACACCAACTGTGACCCCAGGAAGAGCATATCTACCCCAAAGATGGGAGCTGGGTCCTGCCTCAAGCTGGCAGGTTTCCTCCCTCTGGCCTGAGAAGCTGCTACAGAGCTCTGGCCCAGTGGGAGGGAAGGTGACACCACCCTGCCACTCACCCCAGCGTCCCCTCCCAGCCACCTGGCACCTCCCACCTTACACACTGCAGGCACAGCTTCCAAAGAACAGACAGACCAACAGCCAGGGAACTGGCACAAGAGGAAACCAGAAGTGGGGAAGCCACAGGCATGGGCCCCCCAGAGAGGCTTTGAGACTGCCTCATGTTTTTTGATGACAGAAATGGCCCAAGCTCAGCTGTGCTGAAGAGCTGGGGAGATGCAGGGCCCAGCCACACCCTCCATCCTCAGGTCCATGCCTAGGTGCTACCACTTCTAGGAAGTCTGCCAGGAGCTCCTTGTGAGCTCAGGGAGGGTAGCACCAGGTCTATCCAGCACCTGGTGAGCAAGTACGTGAACACTGGGCAGGGTGAATGAGGGCCATGCGAGAGGGCTGTGGTGCCTGGTGACACAGGGCATAGGAAAACTACCTCATTCAGGGGAGGTGGGGTCACCTGAGCCAGACGGGGGAAGAAAGGTACCTTCTCAGGCTGTGAGAAGTGTGGCTCAGCCTGGCCAGGGCAGGCAGAGCCCAGCTGTCATACACGGTGCATAGGCCCCAAAGGGTTCCAGCTGCCCAGGGCTGGGCAGGCCAGTGCCAGGTGGGACACAGGGAACAAGTGATAGCGCAGGCTCTTGAAACCTCTCCCTCCCAACAGCAGGAGGGCCTGGCCAGTGGCTGGATTGACATCCCAGGTCTTGTGGGCACCAGCCACCTTCCATAACACTATGGCCTTGCAGGCCGATCTGAGAATCAGATCGTCTTGAGGGCACTTGAGCTACACTCAATGGTCTTGAGGGCAGAATGAGGTGACATCTGTGAAGCTTACAGGCCAAGCTGGGCGTATGGAGGCTGGTGATGTCCGTTCCTCCTCTGACCTGGCAGGAGGGCAGCTCTCCACAGGGTGTCCAGGTGGGCATCTCTGTCAGCTCCCAGCCCTCTCAGCCCATGCCTATACCTCAGGGCCTCAGACCAGCTAGCCCAGAGAAGGGATCATTATTCCCCTGGAAGGTGATGGGGACATCGTGGTCCCCAGGGATCAAGGACAACTGGTGCTTTTTCTGCCTTGTCCTCAGGCCACCTGTGCTGTGAGCCTACTGCCCCCGCCTAGCCCGCCGAAAGCCAGACAGGAGCCGGTTTTAGGTTGCTTTCTTCGAAGCCTCAAGAACAAAGGTGAACTTTAGACGAAAGAATAAAATACAGACCTGGCTTGCACACCCAGGGCCCCAAGAGCAGAACCAAGGGCTGACCGTTGGGCCACAGCCAGAGCAGTCAGCTAGGAGGGGAGGGATACCAGTGCCTTCTCACCCAGCCCTGCACACGGCGCTAGCTCTGCCACGTCTCCTTTCCATGACTCGGTTTCCCCATCCAAACCAACACCTGGCCCCGGTCCCTCACAGTGAGGTATACACACCCACCTGCTCACGGAAGGTTCTGAGGAGCCAGTTAGGAGGCCAGAGCTCTCGGACTGTTACCTGCTGTCCTCAAAGCTGCTGCAGCAAGCAACTGCCCCCTTAGGACACCCTCCGAATGGAACCCACTTCGGGAAACCTCTGTGGGTGACTGAAAACCCAAGTCTAGTCCCTGCAGCTGTGGCAGCCCCGCCCCACAGAGACACACCCACTTGAGGGCCTCCCCTCGGGGCGGCCAAATGCCAGGCCCCACCTGCCCTGCAGTCGTGGCCAGTCCAGATGTCCTGCTGGGTCAGCAGGTGGGTGAAGGGAGGAGCCCTCAGATGAACACACAGGTGGGGCAGACCTGAGCATGGTCCCAGAGCAAGACTCGTGGGAGGACACGGCTCCCAGGTTGGGTCCGGTTGTACTCTGAGGGCGTCGCTAGGCCAGGGCAGCTGTCCTACTTCAAGGAGGGGCCCCTTTCCCAGAACCCAGACACAGTCACAGCTCCATGGCCTGGGGGTCCTGTCCAGAGTCCTCGGAAAGCCCCCTTGTGGGTGGGGCAGTTCTTGAGGCGAGGCCACAGTGAGCTGGGAAATGCAGTGTTTAATTTCTGCAGGGTCACTGCCAGCGCGGAAAAGGGAGGCGAGATAAATTAAATTAAATTATTTTGCAGGATTTAATTTTACCAATCTAATAAGAGGTTCTGGACCTCAGGAAATGCACAGCCTTTAACAGGAGAGGAAGGCACAGCACATTGGGGCATTTTTCAGGGAAAGGGGAACCAGGGTCCACCCACAGACTCCCGCCCCAGTCTCACTGCCAGGCCAGCTGAGCGCGGCCCCACCCCCTCCAAGAGGAGACCCCAGCAACAACCGAGGACAAGATTCTGAAAGGTCAATCCAAGGTGCCGGCCCCCAGGGCAGTGAGAGGATAGTGCGGGTCTGGGGCACATGAGAGCAACTTGGGAACCAGAGGACAGCTGGGCACTGCCTCAGAGCAACAGCCTTCCCTCTCCAGTCTACTTTCACCCTATCTTTAAGGGGACATAGCCCTGCCCTACAGGGTGGAGGCTGCCCAGCTCAGGGCGTGCCTAGGCCCCCAGGGAGCTAGGCAAGGCCCTCGTCTGCCCCCCAGGTTTGCATTAAACTTTTAAGACACTGGAAAGCAGGGCTGGCCTGCTAATGGAACCACCAGCCACCTGGGCCGGGCAGGCAGAAGCAGGTGCCCCAGGGCAGGGTCTCAGCGGCCAGGAGCCCCTTCCTGGAGCCCCTCGCCACCCAGTACTGCACGTGCTACGTGCTTGCTTCCCAGCCCCCACAGATGAGGAAACCAAGGCACAGTCAGGCTGACCCTCCTATCCCTGCCAAAGCCTTGGAGCCGGGAGGCAGCTGCATCTAGGCACCTGGTCATCCTGCTTCCTGGGCAGTCAGGTAGTCTTCACTCGTCAAGTGGGAAAAGCCAGAGATCCCGGACTGCCACTCACTGGACAGACCCCAGGGAGCCGAGGCCCCAGAATGCCTTGGCAGGGATGAGTACCTTGGCCTCATACTTGGCTGCTCCGCTGAGGGGCACTGGCCTCCCAGCTTCAGGGTCCCTGCAGTTGTGGGTGGGTGGCCCCTGCCGGGGAGGTGCGGGGATGGGTCTTCCTGTGCCAGCACCACCAGCACAGGCGAGGCCTGCTCCATTTGCCCGGCCCCTGGCAGCCTCCACCCAGACCACAAGTCCGGACTGGTGTCAGCCATAAAAGCCGGTTTTAACTGCATGAAGGAGTGTGTGCTGGGAGGTTTTTTTCAGATGGAGGAGGAAAACAGGCCAACATCTGCAAGTCCAAAATTTTGCTTTTCAGTCCTTTCTCCGCGCCACCCCATAGACGGGGCCCAGACATTACAACCCCCACGCCCAGGGCATAGGCAGGGCCACCAAAGTGAGAGATACAGGTGGGAGGACACCCCAACAGGGCAGCGGCTCTGCCTCCAGGAGGACCTGAGGAACCCAGCTGAACCCTGTGCCCGTGGGAACCACCTAAGCAGGTGGCACCTTTGGACAGCTCTGGTCACCTGAGGCACAACTCACCGCCGGTCGCCAACATACATCTCTAACCCTCACTCTCAAAGTATTTTGACCTTCTTAGGGGTCTAGGGTCAAGAGCCAAACAAAACACAGCACAAAGTAGCCAGAGTGGTCACTCAGAAAAGGAGCAGTGATCTGAGGACTAGGGAGGGATGGGGCAGGGACTGGGGCAGCCCCCGGTGCCCCCCACTTGCTGTGCCCAGCAGTATGCAATGCTCCCGTGAGCCACAAAATGGTTCTAGAAGGTTTCCAAGGAATTAAGCAGTGTTTTGAAAGGTGCCAACAATCTCCCTCATCCATGTTTGTAATTTAAATAACATCAGTGTGAGGAGTGCATCCCTCAGGCGCAGCTCAATAGCTCAGACGCCCACAGCAGGTCTCCCTTGCACCCCCCGACTCCCAGGTGGGGCAGCTCCCTGGCTGGCCCCCGTGTCAGGATGGGCAAGGGAGGCCCCAGGGCAGCCTGTGGCCTGACCGTGCCCTCCTGGGGGCAGGAGGCTCTGAAGGCGAGGAGACTCCAGGAACTGGCAGGCAGAGGAGGGTGCTAGGGGTGTCCAGTGCACACGGGCCTGTCGGTCACCAATGCCGCAGCACCCTCCCCTCGTTAATATTCATAGCTCTGCTCATCTGCATATCGTGCCATAAATAGTCGAGGCGAGGTAAGACACAAAGCTCCCTGCATTTCTAATTATGCTTAAAAATCTAATGTAAATCAGGCCCACACAGAAATCCTAAATCAGCTTTGGGGGGGTCTAATTACACTGAGACAGGCCCCAGCACACAAGCTGCCCCCACCTCTGTGGGCCTGGCAAGGTACCTGCTGGTGCCAGTGGCCAGGCTGCCTCAGCTGGGCTGTATGGGGGCCCCAGGCCATGTCCTTGCCCGTGGTAGGGCAAGGCATCACCACACCTCCTGCCAGGTCCCAGAGGGGCTTCCAAGCAGGGCTTGCCAGCTTCCCACTCCACAGGTGTGGGTCCTGAGTCTCAGGTGGAAGCCACAATCACCCATTAGGCATGGTGGCTCTTGGGGGTTCCCTGGGCCAGGACATCCACATTTTAACCCTCTGCACATCCCATCTGGGCCAAGCCTTGGGCATCCACAGTTCTCTAGAAAGATGTGACTCACACAGCCATGTCGATTTAGAACAGCCCCCACTTTGCCCTTCTGGGGTAATGCCTGATTCCAGGGCAAGAAATCCTGGGCATAGTGCCAGGCCACCACGAGGTCACCGAAGTACCATGGGAGGGGGCTGCCTCCACCCTAATGGACTGTGCTGCCCCCAGTCAGATAGGAGAAGCCAAGGGGGTGGCTCTTGGTTCTGACCCTGGTCCAGCCCTGTGGTCCTCAGGGAGAGGCAGCCTGGGGACCTGCAGAATGGAAGGCCCAGGACAGGGATATAGGGGCCAGTCAGAATGGCCCCATCTGGAATCCACATCAAGGCCCAAAACAGCACCAAACCCAAGGCTGGCATCGTAACATACTGTAGGGTCGCTAGGGACAAAGTTTTTTTTTTTTTTTTGAGACAGAGCCTCAAGCCGTCACCCTGGATAGAGTGCCGTGGCATCACAGCTCACGGCAACCTCCAATTCCTGGACCCAAGCGAGTCTCCTGCCTCTGCCTCCCAAGTAGCTGGGACTACAGGCGCCCGCCACAACGCCCGGCCGTTTTTTGGTTGTAGCCATCATTGTTGTTTGGCGGGCCTGGGCTAGATTCGAACCCGCCAGCTCAGGTGTATGTGGCTGGCGCCTTAGCCCGTTGAGCCACAGGCGCTGAGCTGCTAGGGACAAAGTTTTACCTGGGGCTGCAGGGGTTCTTGCCACCAAACTGCCCAGTGAGCCCAGGGGCAGGGGCCCAGGCCAAGGGACATCCCTCAGTGTGGATGGACACCCTAAGGGCCACAGCCAAGGGCCCCCATGCCACAGAAGCACAAAGTCGGAGCAGCACCCAGTGTCCAGACATGTGCCCAGGCCTATGTGGAGCAGGCTCTGAGGACACCTGAAGGGAAACTCAGGGAGGGCAGCCAGGACCCCAGCTGTGCCCAGTCGTCCTGCACTGTCATTTGGCTCAGAGACACCAAGGTAACTGTGGGGTCTATTGCAGTCTGCAGACGTCAAACAAAAAACAAGTCTTGGCTGGGTGCCCATAGCTCAGTGGTTAAGGGCACCGGCCTCATACACCATGGCTGACAGGTTTGAACCTGACCAGGGCCTGCTAAACAACAAGGACAACTACAACAACAACAACAACAACAACAACAACAAAAATAGCTGGGTGTTGTGGCAGGCACCTGTAGTCCCAGCTACTTGGGGCTGAGGCAAGAGAATCACTTAAGCCCAAGAGTTTGAGGTTGCTGTGAGCTGTGACGCCAAGGCAATATACCCAGAGCGACATAGTGAGACTCCGTCTAAAAAAAAAAAGTCTCTTCTCTAGCAAAGCATCCACAGTTAGCAACTGGACAGCCTCTGGACAGCTGGACAGGTCTCCGCTGCACACGGCGTAGACAGGATGATCAGTCACTGACAGTAATACAGGACAAGTGGCACCCCAGCCAGCTCCTGGAGCTGGGCGGGGGGGAGAGCATGGACCTGCTGCCTCTGCCTTGGTGATGTTGGTGTGGTGACAGCAAGCAGTGGAACCGGTGGGCTAGAGGGTGGGCAGGGGGGCCCTCCCGTTTCCCGTGCCTGGGAATGAAAGGGATTGTAGCCATTCACTTGCCACCCAGACATGTTGTTCCAGACACCCTAAATGTAACTACTGAGGACCAGACATGTCCCAGACACGATGTCCCAGAAACCCTAAATGTAACTATTGAGGACCAGACATGTCCCAGACACGATGTCCCAGACACCCTAAATGTAACTACTGAAGGCCAGACATGTCCCAGACACCCTAAATGTAACTACTGAGCCCCGCTAAATGTAACTACTGTGGGCCAGACATGTCCCAAACACCCTAAATGTAACTACTGAGCCCCGCTAAATGTAACTACTGAGGGCCAGACATGTCCCAGACAGATGTCCCAGACACCCTGAATGTAACTACCAAGCCCCGCTAAATGTAACTACCGAGGGCCCCATGTGACTATATATCATACCCCCAGACAAAGAGCCTACAGACAGACAGACAGGGAGAAAGAGCACGTTTCTCTCCTGACTTGAGTTTTCTCTCTGCCAGGAGCTCTGGCACTTCTGTATTCCTTTCTGTAAATAAATCCTGTCTTACCACTGGTCTGTGGTCCACGAATTCATTCTTCGAATCACTGAGAACAAGAACCTACTAGAGCGAAATTCCAGTATCAACAGGCTGCCAGCCACATGGGGACTGCGGGGCCCCCTGACAATGTGCTGCGTATCTGTCCGTGTGTGACCTCCAAGCAGATGACCAGCTCCCCAGCACCCCTCAATCAGTCTGGCCTCTTTCCAAGTTCTGGGGAGTCTCTGCCTCCAACCCCCTCAGATGGACCTCAACACCCCCAGCCATCCACCTTCCTGGGTGCTCAGAGCACACCTCAGGCCCAACCCTAGACCCACGGCCCCACTTTCTGAGCTGGAGAAGGGAGCCCTGTCCTCTCCTCCGGGTGCACGGGGGCCCTTGGGTGACCTGCAGGAGGTGTAGGCCAGAGTGACACAGAGTTGCCCTGTCCTGCCATTAGATAGCAATGCAGAAATGCCTGCTGCCCACATCTGCCCTGGCAGCCTGCCCGGACCTATTTTTAAGCCCATTTACTAGAAATCCTACAAATTAAAGGAAATACGGATAATGCAGCAAGAATCCTGGGGGCCAAATAAAAGCTACACATAATTGTCCTCATGCTCCAGTGTGAGAATCTTAACCACAAAACCCAAATCTCCCCAAAGCTCTTGAACATGTAAGCATCTTATTGTGTAAAAGAAGGGAGGGCGGGGGTCCTGCGCTTGGCTCTGGGACCACGGGGCTGCCTTTAAGCTGGGGCCATAAAAGGTAATTACTGATACGAAAATAAAGGCCATAAATACAAACACCCAGCTTTTATGGCTTGTGAACTCGGCTGCTGAGCAGCTGTGGCAGGCGGTTCTTTCCGGAAGGCAGGCCCAGTCTGAGAGCCCAGCCCGCTCCCTCACCAGTCCCAGAGGGCCGGCACCACCCTGCCTCGACTCACCTGGTCCAGCCCGAAGCCTGGGAAGACCAAGCCTCACCCCGAGGATGTTGTAGATGGTCACAACTCTGACTGCCTTGGGCCAGACACCACCCGGCTGTTTCATGGGGTTCTCATGGTGTGGGGGGGGGCCGTTCAGGGTTACACTTTCGAGAAACAGAGATGGGGGCAAGAGGACTACCCTGCTGGGCAGCCCCTAGACATCAAGGCAAGTTGAACAGCCAAGGTGTGGGGCAAAAGGCTTCATGAGCGGTCACCTGAAAGTCAAGCCCAGGCCAACTGGGCTCCAAGGCCAGGGACGGCATCACCAAGGGGGACCCCACCCCTATAGCCCCACCAGGTCTCCGAGGTACAAGTTAGGCCAGTGGGATATACCTGCTGAGGGGCATAAAAGACACAACTGGCGGGCCCTTGCCAGCCTGTGGCCTCCCAGGCCCCAGCCCTTCCCTGCTCACCCCTCCACCCCCACCAGATATTGCTATTCAGGGACCAGCCCACCCTGCACTAGGACCTCCCCTCTACAGCCTGAAGCCCCCACCATGGCCAGCCACACACATTCCAGGCCCTGAGAAACCAAGGGTGGAGGGGGATGCACGTGTGCATCACCCTGGGTCCCTGGCCTGAGGCCACACTTCACCCTGCATTATTGTGGGGGGCACACCATATCCTGGGATGGGGCAGACATTTCTCTTTGTGGCTAGGGGAGAAGGGACAATGCTGGGGGAGAGGGTGCTCCTCCCCAGGCCTGGTCCACCTCTGTCTCTGCCCCTTGATATCCCCAAATCCCATGGGGGTCAGGAAAGCCAAGCCATGAGCTCAACTATTGTCAGATGCCAGGCATCTAATGCTGCCTGGCTGGGTGGCCAGACAATGGCTTTTGGTACCCAGGCTCAGTGGGGCAGTCACCAAGCACCTGCTGCCTCTAGCATCCAGCCACTGGGACCCACCATGAACATAGGACACTCGCTGCACGGGGCACTGCCCACTGACCCCCCACCTCCAGGAGGCCCCTGGCCATGGAGGGTCCACTGGGAATTCAGCCTACAGGAGAGGCTAGAGGCAGAATGGACAGTGCTTACCCTGAAGGCAGATGGGGTCGGGGTGGGGGACACACCAACCATGCCCAGGACAAGCAGTAAACACTCAGGGGCTGGGATAAGAGGCCTGTGCAGCACCTGTTCTGGCAGGTAGACAACCCAAGGGTTGACGACACCCTCCTGTCCTGACCTGTCCCTCACCCACAACCCAAGAGTTGACAACACCTGGTCAGAAAAAGTCTGGACAGAGAAGGTCCACAAGGGCCACCAGGCTCCATCACAAGCAGTGAGATACCCCGTCAGGTCCAGAGGGATGGTAGACTGTCAAGAAAACTTACCCCAGGCTCAGAGCCTATAGCTCAGCAGCTAGGGCTCCAGCCATATTCACCGGAGCTGGTGGGTTCAAATCCAGCCTGGGCCTGCCAAAAAACAATGACAGCTGCAACCAAAAAATAGCCAGGCATTGTGGCAGGTGCCTGTAGTCCTCAGCTACCTGGGAGGCTGAGGCAAAAGAATCGCCTAAGCCCAAGAGTTGGAGGTTGCTGTGAGCTGTGATGCCACAGCACTCTACCGAGGGTGACATAGTGAGACTTTGTCTCAAAAAAAAAAAAAAAAAAGACCTTTTCGGCCGGAGACGCCATCTTCCAGTAATTCACCAAAATGACAAACACAAAGGGAAAGAGAAGAGGCACCCGTTACATGTTCTCTAGGCCTTTTAGAAAACACGGAATTGTTCCTTTGGCCACATATATGCGAATCTACAAGAAAGGTGATATTGTAGACATCAAGGGAATGGGTACTGTTCAAAAAGGCACACAACACAAATGTTACCACGGCAAAACTGAAGAGTCTACAATGTTACCCAGCATGCTGTTGGCATTGTTGTAAACAAACAAGTTAAGGGCAAGATCCTTGCCAAGAGGATTAATGTTTGTATTGAGCACATTAAGCACTCTAAGAGCCGAGATAGCTTCCTGAAACGTGTGAAGGAAAATGATCAGAAAAAGAAGGAAGCC
>CAUYRH010034679.1:0-44199 GCA_963574655.1 Perodicticus potto
AGAGGGAGCAGGAAAGTTTGTTCCCCTCCTGGGTCCTTTCTGCCTGGAGGTTTGGTTTTTCTTGTACTTGTAATTCTTTTTTCCTGTAAATAAATCCTGACTTACCACTACTCTTGTGGTCCTTCGATTCCTTCTTCGAATCGCCGAGACCAAGAACTTAAAATTCCGGTATCAAAATAAAAGTAGTATTGGTAGATGAGTAATATTAATGACTGTTATTTGTGGAAGATATTTAAAATCTAGTTTGAAACATATAACTGAATAATGTTGATGCATATTATTTGCAGATAAAAGGTAAGTAAATCAATAAGAAATAAATATTTCCAAATATTAATATAAAGTCACTCACAAACACAGTTTGGTATGATATACTGTACTGGCAAATAAAATCCCTCAAATAGTTTTCCTATCAGTGGTATTGATACCGGAATTTTGTCTTCAGTAGGTTCTTGGTCTCAGTGATTTGAAGAATGAATCCACAGACCACAGATCAGTGGTAATGATGCAGGATAAGGCAGCCGTACAACCGCTGCCTTGGCCCTGGCAGTGCTGATGCTGTGGCGGATGGAGGAACCAGCTTGCCGAAGGGCCGGACACCTGTGCAAAAGACACTGGCGCCTTGCTGTCTCCTTCTCAGTGCACATCTGACTGATCAATGTCATGTCAGTTTCCAGGGCCTGGGTCTTCATTGGTCAGCTGGCTGTAGCTGACGAAGACCCATGCCCTAAGAAGTTCCGGCAAAATAACTCCCTGGGACTATATAAACCCCTGAGCAGAGAGCTCAGAAGCAGACCTCAAAAATATACTAGCTTTATATTTATTAAAGAAAATATCAATAAATAAGGAATTGGCTGACTAAAACAAAGGTTAATGGTTACAGAAGGGTAAAAAGATTGTACTCAGCAAGTTGTAGGGAAGATAAGAAAAATTAAAATTTATTAATTGGAGAGTAAAGAAGTCAATCAGATGGACTATTTCTTTCCTGGAAATTACAAATTGAAAATATTAGCTCTAACAAGCCTAGAATGACCTGAGATTATGCAAAAATTTACAAATGTAGGCTCTTCATCTAACCCTGCCACTTATTAACTAGGTGACTTTATTCAAATTATTTTATTTTTTATTATTTTATTTTAATTTTATCTCATTGTCTTAAATAAAAACAAAGTAAGAATAGAATGCAGTGCAGCAATGTTGAGATACTAAGAAGGCCAATTCATAGAAGCAAACATCCACTAAGGGTCATTCAACACTAAGGTTTATTCAAGATTGCTAACACGCGAAGCCTAAAAGGAAATTCAAAGGAGATCTGCAGAGTTGCCAAAGGCAATGGGACTAGTAATTATAATGTTGTATCATGGGTGGGCTCCTGGAGTGAAGAAAAGAACATTAGGAGCAGCCTAAGAAAATCTGAATAAAGTACAGACTATTTAATTAACGGTAAGGCTCTAATATTGGTCTATTAATTATGACCTGTGAATCAGAGGTGATCATAGGGGAAAGTGAGTATGCAGTACATAGGAATTCTATACCATTTTCATAGTTTTCTATAAGTAGAAAATTGTTCTACAATAAATTATATGTGAATATAATATGTATGGAAAATGTATGTATCTTAAAAGCTCTATGTAATACCACTAGCGAACCTATACTATAACAGTTAAAATCAGTGCAATTACCATTGGAAAGAACAGAAAGCTAAGGCTCAAATTACATTGGAGGAACTTGCCAAGACACATAGCTAGTTAATAAATGTTGTTGCTAATCTTAAACCCATATATCATTGTGAGGCCTGAGCGCTTTCTGTTGTGAATCTTGACTTTGCAACTTTGCAGAAACTACATCCAGGCAAGGGCTATCAATGACTGAGAGCAGTAGACTGCAAGTATAAAATGATAGGAAGGATCCCACTTCTGGCTGGGATTTAATTATTCCTCCCACTTCTCAGGATTAAATGAAAGGGCTGTGATATCATCCACTACTTTTGCTTTGGATCAGGAAAGAAACCTTTCTAAATTGAAGTAGTCCACTTACTACTGATTCACTTGATAAAAAACCAAGAGCAGTGAGACCAGTAAGATCATTTTGAGAAAAGAATAGCAAAAAATATGAAGATTATTCTAAATTTAAGATCTATAGATTTAATATATCTGATCTCTCTATATGAAAAGAGAGTTACACATTAGAATGTTCGCCCACATACACAGACTCTTGGGAAAAGATTGTCTAAACTTTGATCTTTTATTCTAGGTTCTGCGATGCTTTTGCCTAAGGCAATTTTCACATATCCACCTTTATTCCAGGAAAGCAGAAGCACATCTAAAAGAGTTACATGCAAATAGTCCCCTGAAGAATGTTAAACCAATGCAGAATCCCTATGCTTAATTTTATTATAGCTGAGTGTCTCATAAATCTTTTATTTATGTCCTCTGGCTTGCTGAGAATGTATCCTGTGATGTTTATCCTGTGATGCAATATATGAAAATTTCGTGTACATAGGACAATTTAGTTTCAAATGCTTCATTTTCCACCCTCTCCCCTTAGAGAGTTGCATTTCCTCTGGATTTTTCATGTGCATTTGTTTTGATACTGTTAAATTAGCCATCTCTTTTAAACTCTTACATACGTACCTGCCATTAACACATACATGGAACCAACTTATGCTCCCTATGTTTGCATAAATGCATTTTATATGAGTCAACTATTTAAAGTATACATTTGCTAAATGAAGTTGATTTTTACTATTTTTGTTTGCCCAGCCTTTTACCCTCATCCTTTCCTTTGGGAAATAGTATCCAGATGTTGCATCTTCTATTTTTAGGCAATGTCATTCAGTAAACCTTGTTCAGTCCAAGACCTAAGCCTTAGGTCCTAAGGGATAGTCATGTGGGCTCAGCTAAGCCACCTATCATTCTGTCACTGA
The DNA here is from genome assembly GCA_963574655.1 of Perodicticus potto. Taxonomy (NCBI): domain Eukaryota; kingdom Metazoa; phylum Chordata; class Mammalia; order Primates; family Lorisidae; genus Perodicticus; species Perodicticus potto. The sequence continues at coordinate 2,924 of CAUYRH010034679.1, forward strand.
TTGCCTGATCCACATCAGCCAATCATGTCAGAGGAAACAGTGAAAGGTGGATTTCAGAAGCACTATTCGAGGTCTACCAAGCCATATTTCAAGTGAGCTCTAGTTGTTAAGTTTTCAGTTTATAGGCAGCATTGAATTCCCTTGTGGCTGAAGCCACTTTGGAAGAAAAGCATAGCATCCACAATTTGAAAAATATTATCTGGTATTGGTAGAGTGCAAGTGGCTCCCCAGCCTGCTCAGCTGAGCTGAGCTGGAGGACTGGCCACCTTGCCTTGGTGATGTTGGTGCAGCGACAGCCTGGAGAGGGGCCAGCGGGCTGGAGGGTAGACTGCAAGAGGCTCCAATAGCAGAAGGGGCCAGAAAACTGCTAGGGTGACACCAGCACCTTAGGGCTCCCTCCCCTTACACTTGCCTTGCATCTGAACAGGAAACCCCCATTTCCTAGGCTTGGTCAATTTCATGTAAGTTTCTAGGCCTGGGACTAAAAGGGATTGTAGTCATTCATTTGCTACTGAGTTCTGGCCAAATGTAACAACTGAGTTCTGGATAAATGTAACTATAGAGGGATTTTGTGATGTGGGCTAATCTTACTGGAGTTAGCCTAAAGTAGTTTTCATTTGCATTTCTCTGATGATTAAGGATAGTGAGCTTATTTTTTATTTTTAAAAACATGTCTTCTTTATTGCTTTGGGTAATTTGTAATTTTTTCTAACCTAGTATAATCCAGCAAAGTATAAAGTATCCCCAGTTCAGTATAACAAAATGAGCCAGTGCTGAATCCTTTGAACAATTCCATCTGCCCCTCACTATGTTAACCAAGCCTTGCTTGTATTAACTTTAGATTTTTGCTTTTTGGCACTTGTTGGAGATAAGCCATTTGTATTAATTCCAGAAATTATGGAGGATAATTTTTTCCCCACATTTTTAGTGGTGAGAAGCATGAGTCTGAAAATCAGACTAAATGTTTGAAAAAAGTCTCACCAATTACTATCTATGTAACCATTTAATTTCTCCGTGCCTTAGCTTTCTGAATAAACCTCAGGGCTTATCCGTAAAACAGGATAAAATAGAATCCATCTCAGAGAGTTAAGTATGAATGCTTTGCTTTGTGTGCAAAACTTAGAACTGTGGCTTTTATCTTATTGCCAGTCACAGTAGGGATTTGAGCTTTACCAAGCATGCCCTGGTGACTTAATCCAGAGGGCCTCCCGATAGCAAGAACCATTCCTGTGTATGATTTTGCCAGCATTGCTCCTAGCTGGGGGAATTCGGAAACGCAATATATACATATGTCTCTACAAAACGCAAGCCAACGAAAACACACACAAAAAGAGGGAACAGCATGATGAAGCCTTACACACCCACTGCCCAGTTTCAACAGTGGTCAACTCATGGTCAGTATTTTGTAAAACGGATCTTTAAGTAGAGCCTGCTTGCAATGGATGTGGAGTCTCAGGAGGCTTGGTAAGCCCTGTGGTCCAGGTCCTCCTGCTCTCAGGGGCCAGGCCCAGCCTGGATGCTGAAGAGTGTGCGCAAAACCGACTTCTGTGCATGCAGAACTCCTTACTTGGATAAGAGGCCCACCTTCTGAGAACAGGGACTCCAGCGGTGGGTGAAAGAAACAGATAGAAATAGGTCCCATTTAGACACATGGCTGAGCACTTCACCCCCCACCCCACACACCCCTGCTATGTTATTTATTCTTCATAAAACTCCTGAAAGGTAGGTACTTGTATTATTTAAAGACTTGGAAAGGGATCTCCGTAAATTGAAGATCAGAGCTATAAGCGGCTGGATCTGTTTGAACCCGGGTCTGACACACAGTCCTGATGCTTTCAATTTCTCTCCTCTGCCGTCTAGAAGGGTCCCAGGCAGGCAGGCAGGCACAAAAAAACAAAGGAAGCTGTGAAAACATACATGGCATTTCAGCACTTGCCTGCAGATGGGCTTGGGAAGGTTAGTAGTTAGCAATAATTTAGTGGTTGCTAAGAAGTGCTATTTGGAAGCTTGGCACATGTTTGGCCCAGGGCATCTAAGCCAGTGCCTGAGACTGGGGCTATGGTTGTGTTGGAAGCTCTGGTAATACTGGTTCCTTCTCTGGGCTTGTCATTTACCCTGGCTCTTGTGTTGGTTTCTGTCATTGCCATTGTCCCCACTTGTTTTCAGACTAGCCACTAAGTCTGAAACTGGACCCAATATTTCAATAAAAGGCTCTTTAGAGTTCCTCACTGTGGGAGGATTAATACCATGTTTATTGACTGGATTAATTATCGAGTGGGTTCCAGAGTCCATACATAACAATTTCAACATTGTTCTTATTAATGGGTTTCCTCTCTAGGAATTGCAACTGTTATTCAAATTGGTTACCCTGTAGCAACTCCTGGAATTTCAGCAAAGGGCTCATTATTTTTGCATATTTCATGCTTCATTTTCTGCTGAAAATGATCCACATTAGCTAATTATGGATATGTTGTTCAGGTCACAGCTTCATGGTGTGAACTTTGTACAGGAGTGATGAATCTCACCTCCTATGGGCTTGTAGAAGGTGCCTCTTGACTAGCGGGTAGACGTGGTGGGAGGGAGGCAGATTGCAAACACCAAATAAGTGGGAAACAAAGTTGTTGTTTCATTTGAGTGATAAATGGAAAAAAATTATGTATACCAGTTTAGATCCCACTGGAGCTTGTAGATGTGATTCAGAAACATGGAAATGCCATGCCACCATTGCCTCTTAATGTAGGATACATTGCCCATCCCTGAGAGAGGGCAGTTTTCCCTTATTTTCATCTTTGTACTGTTCTGGGATGGCAGGGCACACTACCCTCCTATCACACTTGAGAAATATAAGGCTCTGCAAAGGAAAACATCTTGTCCAAAGTCACACAGAGGCCAAAACAAAGTTAAGTTCTTTGGTACCTATATCAGAGCTCTGTAGAGTTGGTGCCTGCTTAATACATCACAGCCCTTTGTACTGGAATAGTGTTGTTGACTGTTCAACATGGATTTTGGTAATCATATGTTTCAATGATTCCATCCTCTGAGCATCAGAGCTGAGCATGTGATTCGGGCTAGCCAATCAGAGTATTCCATGCCTTATACTCAGTGATTGGCTCAGACACAGACATGTGACTTAAGCTGGGCAAATGAGAGTCTTCTCTGGGATTTTTGCTGCAACTCTAGAAATACCTCCTTTTCTCCTTTCACTGGTATGGCTAGCTGTGATGAAAATGGAAGCCTAGAGCTGGCAGTGGCAGATTTATTGCTATATGGGGAATGTGTCTCTAAGAATTTAATGAGAACACAGTGAAAGTGTCTTGTAACACTGTTAGGCCTTTTGGGTCCCATCATGCCTAAGTGCAGCTGAACTAGAATGCCTGGTTACATGAGACATTAGATTCCTTCCCAACTTTTCTGGTTTATGTTGGTTTGGGCTTATTTCTGAAGCTTATAATGAAAAGCACCCTATTTACCACTAGAGAGCAGTTGGGCAGGGAGGACTCCAGGGCTTCTCCCAATCTGGAGGCCTCTCCATCATCATGGGGCCATCAGGCTCCTCTTGCTCCTTGGCCAGACTGCTCAAGTTGTCATGTGTGGAGGTGGATATTTGAAGTATCTCTGGGACTTGGAGGCATTGCCATGCTTCCCCAGCATAGTGGGGACAGACAGTGGAGCTGGTGGCTGTACAAGAACAGGTCAAGGATTCTGTGCAGCGTCATTTGGCTTGGTGTCTACAGAGCTGCCCTCCAAGGACACCTGTTTTGCATGAAGGACACATCGGTGAATCAGTGCGTCCAATTGGTGACCATGCTAATTTTTCAGATGTTTGGGGTGTGAGTTGAATTACATTCACAACATTGCTATGACCAAATTTGCCATTCATGGTTTGGGCAAAGAAGCAGATAATGAAGATTGTCATCAGGACACTCAGGGTGAGCTTGAGAATGTGACATTTGAGTAGCAACTTGAAGGAGATGAAGGAGTTTGTTTGGCTGACATCTGAGAGAAGCCAGTGGGGGAGCAGCCGGCACAAAGGCCTAAGGTGACCATGATCTGGCATGATTGAGGAATAGCAAGGAGCCCAGAAGGACTGGGGCCGAGCCATGGAGGAAGCAAGTGGTCAGAGATAGGATCAGAGGGGTAGGAGAGGCCCAGGGTGCACGGGATGAGGGCCTTATAGAGGGGTTAAGGGTTATGGGTTGCTCAGGGTAGTTAACATTTAATCATACCTGCCTCCTGTCATAAGTATTAGTAGCATCCCACATCACTCTCAAAAGTATCCCCGGGAGGATGATATAATAAATGGTCACTCTACCTGTAGGCCATTGCAAAGACTTTGTTTTTTGCTTTTAGAGCAATATCACTGAAACTGAAGGACGAGTGGGAAGGTGAGGAGGAGTGTAAAGAGGATTCCAAACAGCAGAGGACTGGTGCAAAGGCCCTGCAGTGGGAGAGGGAACAATGTTAGATCTGGGTGTCGAAGGATAGAGGTGGGAGAGCAGTTAGGAAAGAATAGCTGTGATCCAGGTGAGGAAGGATGTTTGTATGTGAGTCGCTGAGCAAAACCCCTGCCACCTGCACCTGCCACCTAGAGCTGAAAGTGCTTGATATGTATTATTATTGTTAATAACATCGTAACTCAAGAATCCCAGTATCCCAGGAAATAGAAATGTGGGTCCTAGTCTCCAGTTCTGCCCAGAATCAGTCAGTTGACACCTTCTCAGTAAATACATTTTTAAGTAGGAATTATTAAGAAATTAATAAGAACTCATTAAGGCACAGGGTCCCTACGGCAGATAATGCCACTCTGGTATGAGTGGCACATCACAGGACCAGTGTCTTTACACAATTTCAGAAAGATCAGTCTATAAATTGCCTTCTTCTAGAGAGGTGACCTAAACATTTACTCATAAGTAGGAGGATAATTTCTCTTCCTTTGCATTGCTGTTGGATTCTGTGATGGCTACAACATAAATTTGTGTATTCTCACACTCTCTTCAGGAAATAATGAGGGGGAATATGATTTTGACAAGTAATTACGAGTGAGCTGATGCAAACACACTAGTGTGGTTAATGTACATCGAGCCGTATGGGAGTAGCAAATAGCAAATTCCAGAGGCTCTTCTGACGCTCTCCAGTCTGTTGATGGCACAGCCTATTGGGGGTGGGAATTGTCTCTCTGCTAGTGTGACACTCAAACTTGTGAACTTCCTCCCAATTGATCATTTCAGACTTGACATTTCTTGCTTCTGACCTCTGCTGTGGGCTGGAGCTGGGGGCTGGGGCAGGGTCCTGGCAAGTGCTGCACTGACCAGGCATGGTCCCTCCTGGGTTCAGAGCGGAGATATTGGAGAGTATTTGGGAGCACCCTGGGCAGGGTCAGGGCTCGGGATTTAGCCTGCAACAAGAGTCAGCTTATTTGGGGGCATCAGTTATTAGTCCTGAGAGAATGCATGCATGTGGCTCAGCTAGAATACTTTGGTGGAGTTGAGGAGACAGAAGGCAGGCTGTTTAGGGGAATAACAGCAAATGGCCATCAGCTTGATGAGGTGGCAAGAACCCACAACAAGGCCAGGTATGGTGGCTCATGCCTGTGATCCTAGCACTCTGGGAGGCCGGGGAGGGTGGACTGCTTGAGCTCAGGAGTTCAAGAGCAGCTTGAGTAAGACTCCATCTCTACCAAAAATAGAAATATCTAGCTCGGGATGGTGGTGGGCACTGGTAGTCCCAACTACTTTGGAGGCTGAGGCAGGAGAACTAGTTGAACCAAGGAGGTTGCTGTGAGCTATAATGACATGGCACTCTACCCAGGATGACAGAGTGAGACTGTCTCAAAAAAATAAAAAAATACTGCAACATGTCTGATACCAGGCATGTTCTGAAGTGTGTGACCGTCTCAGTTGCAGCCTGTTCACACCTCTCCCTCTTTGCGGGCTTCAGACTGATCTCGCCACGGCTTCCCTTCTCCCAGGGTTGGGAAGGCAAAACAGATGTTGGACCCACCTACCTCTTTCCAGCCTGAAGCTCCCCCTTAGACCACGCCTCCACCATCTTTCTCCTGGAAAGCCAGGAAGTTTGCTGAGTTTCACCCTCCTTGTTTTGCTCACCTGAGCCCATCTCTGCCTGCAGGTGTGCACAGATGAGGACAAATATGCCTACGATTGAATGAGGCGGGCACACGAGTGTGGACCTGCTGGGTGCCAAGTTGATTGTTTGCTTTTCCCAGAAGATCTTGAGGGCTCTTCTGCACCTGTGGCCATTATGCTAAGTGGCCGTTCTCTCCATAATGGTCACTGTCCCCTAGTATTTATTCTCTCCTTTTTCCAAGTGTTTAACTGGGCACGTAATCACAAGGCTGGAAACTACATTTCCCAGATCTCTGTGTGGCTTGGTAAACCATGTGGCTCACGTGGCTGGATTTGGGCCAGAGGGGTGTGAACGAAAGTGCCATGTGGAGGATGACCTAGAAGCAAGTCCGAGATCATCCCTGGACAGGCAGAGCCACATGACCTGGATTCCCTTCTGCCACCTTCTCTTTTTCTTTTTTTTGAGACAGTGTCTCACTCTGTCGCCCAGGATAGAGTGCCATGGCTTCAGCCTACCTCACTGCAACCTCAAACTTCTGGCCTCAACCTCCCAAGTAGCTGGGGCTACAGGCAACCACAATACCTGGCTAGTTTTTCTATGTTTAGTACAGATAGGTCTCACTCTTGCTCAGCCTAGTCTTGAATCCCTGAGCTCAAGAGATCCTCCTGCCTCAACCTCCCAGAGTACTAGGCTTACAGGCATGAGCCTCTGCACCAGCCTCTCTTCTGCCACCTTCTTGCTTGTTGGGAAATGGCAACATGGCAGAAGACCCCTTGGGTCAGAGATGGAAGTCCTATGTTGGACATGGCAGCACTGATGGACCTTCCTTGGTCCCTGAATGACCTTGCAGAATGGCACTGTTTGCCCTTTCCCACCTGTTCTTTCTTGTAAGGGATATACACCATCTCATTTAAACTGTTGTATTTGTTTTGTTTTGTTTTGTTTTTGTTTTAGAGTCTCACTTTATTGCCCTTGGTAGAGTGCTGTGGCATCACACAGCTCACAGCAGCCTCCAACTCCTGGGCTTAGGCGATTCTCTTGCCTCAGCCTCCCAGGTAGCTGGGACCACAGGCGCCCGCCACAACGCCGGCTATTTTTTTGTTGCAGTTCGGCCGGGACTGGGTTTGAACCCGCCACCCTTGGTATATGGGGCTGGTGCCTTACTGACTGAGCCACAGGCGCCACCCTAAACTGTTGTATTTTTAAGTCTCTTTGTCACAGCCATAAGCCCCTAGCTCAATCCTCTTGCTGACCCTGCCCTTGTACAAGAGCCTGTCGCCTCTTCCAAAGAACCTTTGGAGCTGTCTTCTCAGCTAATCTTAACAGAGGCCTCCGTGAATCAGGGAGGGTGTGTCACAGCCACCACATTTTGCAGATAAGGAAATTGAGGCTCAGAGAAGACAGAGTTTTGCCCAAGGTCACCGACGCAGAATGAGGTCCAGAACCCAGGTCCCTTGGCTCCCAGCACAGAGCTGGTTCACTGCGCCAGGCTATTGCCTGTAACACTCTCAATCAAGACCATAATGTTGTTATTAAAATATTTACTTGCATGAAAAATTTCTATTACCTGAAACTCATGTATTATAGATGGAATCAGTAGCTTAGAAGGAAATAAACAAGAAGAATCACTTTAATAACAAAAGCTATGCAGATAAATTCCTCATTTCAGCAAGCTTTTGGCGGTCCCAAATAAATATATCATTTTTATCAGGCAAGTGCTCTAGAAACAGCGTCTTCAGGAAATATGTCAAAATAATCTCCCTGGCTGCGCTCCTTTCTGGAGGAAAGAAATATGAGCGTGATAGCAAAAAGAACGATTAAAGGGAGTTTCTCGACATATAGAAGGTTAATGAGAGGGCTGGACAAGATGATCGCACTCCAGTCTCAATGGAGCACAGTGGACAGAGCGCTGGAACGGGAGTCACTGGTCAAGTTTCCACTTTCTCACTTTTCAGCTGTGTGACTTTAGGCAAATTGCTCACCCTCCCTGAGCCTCCATTGGCTTGTGTAGTTATGGAATCTCTTCTCTTCCCTTCCCTTTCCCTTCCCTTCCCTTCCCTCCCCTCCCCTCCTCTCCCCTCCCCTCCCCTCTCCTCTCTTTTCTTCTCTTCTCTTCTCCTTTCTTACCTTCCCTTCCCTTTCTCTTTCCCTTCTCTTTCTTTGAGACAGAGTCTCACTCTATCACTCTGAGTAGAGTGCTGTGGCATCATAGCTCACAGAGACCTCAAACTCTTGGGTTCAAGCGATTCTCTTGCCTCAGCCTCCCGAGTAGCTGGGACTACAGACACCTGCCAAAACTCTTGGCTAATTTTTCTGTTTTTGGTAGAGACACGGTTTTGCTCTTGCTCAGGCTGGTCTCCAACTCCTGAGCTCAGGCAATGCCCCTGCTTCAGCCTCCCACAGAAATTTCTAACCTTATGTAGAGTGCCTTGCACAAATAATGTGTGACCCAATTTAAAATGGTTACGACTGTTATTGTTGACATCATGGACGGGAGGGGTAAGGGAAGGAACTCAGGAGAATGGTGATCGGATGCGTATCAGTGGAGGAGGGTGTATGTGTGTCTGTACACTCACACACGCCTCTCTTTGGCTCTTTCCTGTAATGCCTCACCCCCCACCCAGCCTCAGTGGTCAAACCCCAGGGCCATCTCACTCCGTTCTTCCCTTCCCTCTAATAAACAGTCAGTCCCGGAGCCTGGAGCATTTATCTCCCTACACTTTGCAGTTCTTGGTGCTGTGTCCTGCCATCCACCCCTGCTCTTCCCTCCTTAGAGCAGGACCCAATTGCTTCTGTTGCTGCCTCGTTTCCATGTAGGACCTCCTGTGCTCGTCTTTCCCCCACCCACACTTTCCTGAGACCTGCTGCCAGTCCGAGCTTCCCAAAGGACAAATTTCTTCTCAGAAACCTCTAATTGCCTGTAGGATAAAGTGCAAAGTCCCTCCTGTGACACTTGGTTCCCCTCCATTCCCAGAGCTGCCAGGCCCTGGCAAGTGACCCTGCAGGCTGCAGACAGGCACCACCTGTAATGCCTGCTCTGTTCACACCAGGCTGTGTCTGCAATGACATTTCTCTTCTTCTGCTGGGGGAAATAGCTCATCCTCTAAGGTCCTGCTCAAAAGCGTCCTCTGTGTGAACCCTTTGGGACTGTCAGAGGAAGGGGGAAAGGCTTGCTTTTCTCAGACTCCTGTCTACACCTACGTGGCTGTCTCCACACCCTTGATCAGTGGCTCTCCGTCTGTTTGTCCCAGTCAAGGCAGGAAGGGGAAGAGAGAGCACAGAGCCAAGGCCCTGCTCTTCAGGTGCCCTTACCGCACCTGCTAGCAAAATGCGGACTCTGAGCCCTCAGACCAATATCTCTCAGCCTGGGAAGGGCTGGAGCAGGTAAGCAGAGGTAGAGACTTGGGGACGGGGGTGACGGTGCTCTTCCTCATTAGCAGTGTTGTCATATTTCAAGTCCAAGCCAGGAAGCTAACTTTCCCTTTTCCCTTGTTCCCCACGTTGCAATATCCTCGCTCATACTCACCTGATAGAGTCACAGCTCATCCCCATAGCAACCCGTGTTCCTCACCAAGCCACTAGGGTCTCCAGCAGGGAAGGAAAGAAATGAACGATGGTGCTGTTTTTATTCTGGAATCCTGTCTGGTGCCCTTGTGTTTGGGTAGGCTCCTGGCATTTTTGGAGCTATAACATCTGACGATTAGTCATAGACCAATCCTTATGTGTCCTGCACTATGCATCCCTTAGCACGAGGACAGCAGTCTCCAAATATATACACATATATGCTTGTCTTTGTCGTGAAGTGGGACGTGGAAGGATCTAAGCTCTGAGCTCATTCATGTTCCTGATCCTGATGGAGGCTGGGCCCGCACAGGGCAGCACAGGGTGCGCTTGGATGGCTCTATCTTCAAGTATGAAAATGCCCAACATGTGAAGCCTGAGACTCAAAACCAGTTCTCTGGACTCTGATGTACACGTGTATGTGAAATGCATGGGCACGTGTTTGTGTGTGCATATGAATATTCACACTCACACGTGTGCACATGCAAATGTGATTGTGTGCTTGCGCACTTGTGTGTGCAGGAACATACAAGGGCCAAGGGCCCATGCAATCACAGACAGAGCTGGCGTCCCTTGCTAACGCCCAGGTATGTCAATAAACAGCTTGCTGAAAGGAGAAGTGACTTCCCAGCCATTTCTCTCAACTCGGGGTCTTGACAGAGAGGAGGAACTTGGAAAAGTTGATCACCTGTGCCTCTATCAGATGTGCCCCCCAAAACTGTGCTACGCATAACACACCAGTAATTAACCCTGTAAGCTTACTTTCTGAACAGCCCTCATCTACAGTTTACAATTAATTAGGGGATCCACAAGGGATTGACTCTGAAGAAGATAATTATGCCTCTTCCCGGGGTTATAGGGAGCTTCACCAGTCAAGAGGCATCCTATTTTCCCTGGGAAGTTAAGCCCGCTCTCCATTATCAGATTGTTTCTAAATGAGTAAAGGACTCGATTTTGACATCAAGATCTCATTTCAGCAAGAAGGAGACAAACTGACAAGCTGTTTTGTCACATGCTTGTTTGAGCAGAACATTTTGAGAAATAGCTCTGGGTCTGTCTGGGAAGAGGAGCCGCTGGGTAGGAAAAATGTCCGAGATGACCAAATGTGACAGAGCTATTCGCCAAGTAATCACCCTACGCCTGAGTCCAGGAAAAGAAGAAATGCGTTTCCATTTTCTGCTTTTGGGCAGGAGGGGGTTTGTTCAGGGTTGGGAGCCAGAGTGCATCTGGAGAAATATGACCATTCTACATAACTTTCCATGTTAGTGTACATGGCAATATGAAATCAACCAATACGAAATGTTATCTGCCCAATAACATTTTAGTCATCAGTAGCAGATCCCTCTTGGGTTGGCCTTCCCACTCACACATCTTCTGTCCTCCCAAGAATGACCTCAGAGAAGTTCCTCAGCATACTTCCCAGACCCTTGCTGGCCAGATCTTATTGGTCCAGGTGGGGACAATTGACTCAGCTGGGCCAATTAGGTTCTCTCTACCAGAAACAAAGAATTGTGAATCAAGACATGCAGAGACCTTGACCTTGAGTTGTACTTGGCAAGGACAATTCCCGTGATGGGCCTCTCCTCCTTGGTAAGAAAGAAGGGCAAGTGAAAACTGCAAGCTGGGGTTGGAGCCAGAAATTTCTAGTTTATTTAAAATCCTGACTCTGACTCCTGGCTCTGATCCCTGAACCCTGTGATCTTGATCAAGCAACATAACCTCTCTGACTTCAGATTCCTCACCTGGAAAATGGAAATTAGGTAAAGAGAAAAAAAAATTCTATTTAGAAAGCTATCATTAAGGCCGGGCATGGTGGCTCATGCCTGTAATCCTAGCACTCTGGGAGGCTGAGGAGGGTGGATTGCCCTGAGCTCAGAGGTTCAAAACCAAACTGAGCCAGAGCGAGACCTATCATCTCTAAAAAAAAAAAAAAGATATCATTAAGCCGCTCTTACTGGTTGTGAAATTTCTTGATAAATAGACTTTGGCTAAAAATATCCAGAAACTCTCTGTTTTGAAAACATAGGTCTGAGGGGGCGGCACCTGTGGCTCAAAGAAGTAGGCGCCTGCCCCATATGCCGGAGGTGGCGGGTTCAAACCCAGCCCTGGCCAAAAACTGCCAAAAAAAATAAGAAAGAAAACATAGGTCTGAGGATGTGACTGAAAATTCATAAGACTAAGAGAAAGAGAATGACTTTGTCCTGCAGAATGAGGTGAGAATTGTAGAATTTCTAGTGGGAATGGGCTTAGGGGAGAAGGAGGCAGCTCTTGGTGGGAGAGAGGGATAAGTCTCAGAAGATGGGGGAGTCTGGGGTTTTGGAGATGCTTTTCGTGTTTCCTGTCTCAATACTGTTTTCACAGAAGCCAGAATTCAGGAGTCATACAGAATTGGCAGGCAGAGCTCATACATCTTTTTCTCTGAAGTCCACAGGGAAGGACACCCTGGGTTGGGCCTATGCCAGGAAAGTAGAAGCCTTCCTCCTGCACTTCCTCATCCTTGGCAAGTTTTGAATACTAAATGAGACAATTTTATCTAGACCCTTTTGGAAAGCAATGAGCTTTAGCCATGAGGTGAGTCCCCTTGTGGTTGGGCTATCAATCTTTCCTAGTAGAAGAATTTCCCCAGACTCTGTCAGGGGGTAGGGAGAACTTTCCTGGGCAGTAGACCTGTCCTTCAGGCCATAACTCAGGGAGCCTCATGTCCCCACAACAGCAGTCAAGTTTAAGGTCAAGGCTCCTTATGGATACAGAAGTTCCACAATGGCGGTTACCTTTGTTCCCCCACCTCACCCCATCACTTTTCTTTTTTTTCTGAATTCTCAAAGCTGGAATTAAATTGTTAAAATTCTCCCTCTCCTCATATTTTTGTCTTCCTGGTCTGATCCTTCTGAATGCTTTCTAAGCATCCTGCACAGATGCCATCCAGGGACTTCAGTCAGTCTCTTGCCTTCCAAATCGCTTCCTTTTTTTTTTTTTTTTAATTTGTTCTTTCATTTATCCGGAGCACACCCTTAAATAACTTCTTAAAAATAGTACATGGAAGGTGAATTTTCTGAGTCATTATTATCGAAATATGCCTTTATGCTATTCTGGCATTTGATACTTGGCTGAGTGTAGAATTTTATAATAAAAATTGTTTTCCTTCAGCACCTTGGTGATATTTTCCCATTGCCTTCTGGTGTTCAATGATAAAAAGTTTCTGATACATTGTTAATTTTGTTCTTTGGGAGGGAAAATTTTCTTTCTCTTTCTGGAAACTTTCTCTCCAGAATAGAGATCAGCAATTTTTTCTGTAAAAGGTCAGATAGTAAATAGTTTAGACTTTGGTCATGTGTTTCTCTTATAACTGCTCTAGTCTTCTATTTTAGTATAAAAGTAGCCATGGATAACACATAAACAAATGGACATGGCTATGTTCTTTTTTTTTTTGAGACAGAGCCTCAAGCTGTCAACCTGGATAGAGTGCCGTGGCATTACAGCTCACAGTGGCCTCCAATTCCTGGGCTCAAGCGAGTCTCTTGCCTCTGCCTCCCAAGTAGCTGGGACTACAGGCACCCGCCACAACACCCGGCCGTTTTTTGGTTGCAGCTATCATTGTTGTTTGGCAGGTCCAGGCTGGATTCGAACCCACCAGCTCAGGTGTACGTGGCTGGCACCTTAGCCCATTGAGCCACAGGTGCCGAGCCGACATGGCTATGTTCTAATAAAACTTTATTTACAAAAACAAGTGGTGGGCCAGATTTGGTACATGAACAGTAGATTGCCAACTGCCTTAGAAAGTGAAAGGGTATTCTTTTTATGCTTGACATTTAAAAATTTCCCAATGTACTGTCTATAGGCAATTTTTTTTCACTGATTATACTTGAACAGATGGTGAAACTTTCAATCCTGATAATCATAATCTTTAGCTTTTGTAGACTTCCTAGTTTTCTTAAAAAAATATTTTTCTCCCTCCATTTTCTGGGTGTCCCATTAGAAATCAATATCTGCTGACTCTCCCAGGTTTATTCAGTAGTTATCTTATTTTTGTCTTTCATCTTTCCTTTTTTTTCCTTTTTGTTATATTTTCTGGGCTACTGTCTTTAACTTTTTAAAACAGCCCTTTTACATATTTTAAAATTATTTTGGCTGTATATTTTTAATCCTTAAGAGCTCCTTTTAGTTCTCTGATTGTTTCCATTTTCCAGAATCATTTTATTTTATAATGGATACAGTATCTTTTGGCTTCTTCCTGAAGATATTAGAATTTTTTTTTTATTATCTTCTATTTTCTGAACTATCTCTGATCCCTTAGGGGTCAGTTTTATTCTCCTTAATGTTGTTGAGTTCTTTTCTTTTATACTGCAAATCCTTTTCTTTCATATCTACTCTCTTGGTTGACAATTTACATTTAAAATAAGGCACATAAACTTGCTTAGGTAATCTGCAAGTAAGAAGAGGGATAATTAAATTGTGGGGTTTTCTTTAAAAATGTTCATCAAGGAGCTGGCTTTAAAGCTGAAAGCTTCCTAAATGCCCAAATGTGGGGTTCATTTCTCCGGAGTGTGGTTGCTTTCAAATATGTCCACAAAGTTTGGGGCATGCTGTCCTTCAAGAGGTGGAGCTTCATTCCACTCTCCTTGAGTGTGGATTAGGCTTTGTGACTTGATTCTGATCAGTAGAATATGGCAAAAGGGACTCTGTGGTTTCTAATATTTGGCCATTTCCATTTCTTCTTTGTTATCTCTCTTGGGGGAAGCCAGATGCCATGCCAGAAGGAAGCTCAAACAGCCCCATGGAGAGGTCCATGTATTGAGGAACTAAGTCCTTCAGCCCCCTATTCAGTGAGGGTGCCATCTTGGAAATGGATCCTCTAGCCCCAGTCAAGCCCTCAGATAAATGCAGCCAAGGGGGACTTCTTGACTGCAGCCTTATGAGAAACCCTGAGCCAGAACCACCCACTCAAACTACTCATGAATTCCTCATCCACAGAGACTATAAGATAATAAGTATTTGTTGCTATAAGTGACCAAGTTTGAGGGTAATTTTTTATGCATTTATAGATAATTAATACATGGGATATCAACTTTTCCTGAGGTTGACCCTTCAATTTTTTGGCTGGTTTTATGTACATGGCTGCTAAGAGTTTTGGTCTAAGAATGGGTTCAGATTTTCTATAAATATGTGATCAACTCAACCCACACTGCCTTTAGCCCTGTACCTCAATTCATTTATATCTAAAATTTCTGAGTCCCAACTACAAGGTTCTGGAGGGCAGACTTCTTCCTGAGCTACGTCCATTTCCAGGTCTTCTCTGGGGCGTGGCTTTCTCTACATTACTTCATCTGAGATCACACGTCCACTCACTTCCTAGCATCCAGAAATTTATTTATACCTCTAGTCTGCTGATGGCTGTCCTCTTGTTGTCTTTATAAGTGTGGATTTATAGCTTTTATGTGTCTTTCATTTTCATTTTAATAGGATCTCAGGTGAAAGAGGAAATAATTGACTGTGATTAATCTATGACTTTTGATCCCACCTTTCTAAAATAGTCAAAGGTCTATAATTGGAAGCATATCAAGAATACACATGCTTAAGTCAAGATGATACATACAGCTTCTGGCTAATTTTCACATCACAAAGAGCTAATAAGCAAGCCATGAATTCCTGGTGCCTTCATTTCTAACTCCTAAATCTACAGATTGCATTGAGAAAGTTGGTCCCGATTATCTCAGAAATGGAAGCTGTGCATAATAGCGGAGCATATTTTGCTTCTGCTAAGCCTTTCATTTCATACCTGCAAGTCAATTTTGTCAGCTGTTTCCATGAGACAGAGATCCTGATGAAGACTGGGAGCCTTAATGAACAAATAATTAGTTTTAAAAACATAAGTCAACACAAAAAGCACAACTAATGCCTTTTTAATTGCTTTTGCTCTCTCGTCGTCTCATGTCTCATGGAATCACGGTTATCTGCGTCTGCATTTCCGGCATGTGGGGGAACCTGAGGCCCCAGACTTACACAGGGATGTTTCAGGGAAAGACCCTGGGCGTTGGGTAGACCATTTGCTGACCCTTAGGCCACTCCTAGAACTCCAGGGCTGGATTGTCTGAACCCTGGGCTCTTGAGAGGGTTACAAAAATGAATTTTTCAGGACCAGAGCTTCAAATAACCAAGGACATAAAAGATCTAGAGCTTTTTTTTTTATTATTAAATTACAAACACATAGATCATGTATTCATTAATGCATTTATGGGGTACAATGTGCTGATTTCATATACAAGTTGGAATGCTTACATCACACTAGTTGATATATACCTCACCTCATTTATTTAATTATTGTGTTAAGACATTTATACTCTATACTTAATAGATCCTATGTGCACTCTTACAATATGCCCCATAGGTGTGGTGCCACCATTCACCTTCCCTCTAAGGATCTAGAGCTTTAAGGAGTAAACTTGGGGAGTGGAGGAGGAAGGAATGAGCACAGTGAAGGAGAACTACAGTTAGCTTTTGTTATTCTTTAGTTGGAAGAAAATTCTGCCTCTCAGTCTTCAGACATAGCCTTTGAACTATATGACATGAAGCACATTTTCTTTGCTCGGACGTTTAGGGTTGTATAGGTTATATTCTCATAGGACAATATAGACAATGGACAAATAGTCTGATAAATAAAGTAATTCTACAGTTTGGTAGAAGTATAGAGAGAGTGGATAGGATACTGTGATAAGGCAGGAGACCTTTTTATGGAGGCATGGCTGCGAGTCTGAAAAGTATACAGGCAAAGGTCAAGAATTAGTTCTCAAGGACGGATGGACGGGGAGAATTTCACTTCCTATTCTACATTGTTTTAGTTTTTTTTTTCTTTCAAGAAAAAAATCATTTTATATCTTTAATAATTTAAATAAATAATGTTCTGAAGCCTGCTGTCTTTTAGGCACCCCACTCTCTTTGGTTCCCTTATTTAGTCAACAGGCATTTCCAATGCACCAGCTCTGTGTCTGCCCCCTCCGACTGAGAGACCAGAAAGAACCAGTTCCTTGAGGCCTTGAGGATCTCACAGGTTGGTGAAAGGCTCAGCATGTGTTTGACAAAGAGTAGCTGCTCAATAAAATTAGTTGAATGAATAAATGCATCATATTTACGAATAGTACACTTATTTAATCTGCTTTTCCTAGGTCTCATGATATTGCAGTAATCTTCCCATGTCAGTACACACTCAGGTTTCTACAAGTGACTGGAAGATGGGGACTTTTTCTGTTTTTTTTTTTTTTAAATTTCAAGTTAATATGAGGGTATAGATGGTTAGGTTACATTGTTTCAGTTCTTATGTAAAGTTCAAGTTGTAGTTGAGCCTTTCACCTGGGGGAGTGGTGGTGAACACCCTCACAGTCTGCACTTTAGGTGGCATCCTGCCGATTGCCCTTACCCCCTCCCCTCCTCTTGCTAGACTCTATTTGTGTTTTATCATTCATATGGACATATGGTTGTTTATATATTGGCTTCATATTAGTATTGAGTATATTGGATATATGTATATATTTTTTTTCATTCTTAGGATACTTTGCTAAGAAGAAGGTTTTTCAACTCCAACCAGGTAAACATAATAGATGAAAAGTCTCCCTCTTTTCTTATGGCTGAATAGTACTCCATGGTATATGTACGCCACGCTTTGTTAATCCATTGATGGGTTGTTGGGCATTTAGGTTGCTTCCACAACTTGGCAACTGTAAATTGAGCTGCAATAAACATTCTGGCGCAAAACAGCTGGGGGTTTTACAAGTGGGGGCCCATTCCCAAATTATAATAAAGAGCCATGTCCTTGTCACATGTGTTTTACTTTGCAAAAATTATCCTTGGCCCTTTTTTCTTAGGTTCTAGAATAGTGCCTGGCCCAGGGAAGACACTCAGTGCCTGTAGGCTGTTGTATGGTTATTCTCTATAGACAAAGAACAAGCAGTCCTCCTGTGACTCTGGAAGTGTCACGTAAACTTCCTGAGTCTTAAATTTCTTCAGCTCTGCCATGGTGGTAACAGCATATACCCCATGGAGTTGACATGCAGATTAACACGAATGAAGCTTTTAAGCACTCTGTGTGTGTCTGGTACCCTGAGGGACAGGTAAGTGATAGTGATGGACATTGAGGTTGTCTTTGGCATTTCACCTTCTGGTAAATACATGAATGAACTTTTCCAGTTATTTCCTCCATATATTTGTAGTCGCGGAACTGCTGAGTCACAGAGCATGTGTCATTGAAATTTTCATCCTAGCAACAGGTCACATTTTGGAAAGTTGGTACAATTTATAATCCCACCAATGCCGGCATTATCATCTCGTCCAGTCTGGTGGGTTTGAATGAGTGCACGCTGTTGTGTTATGGTGCATTCCTTTGATCTCAAGGGTGGCTCAACATCTCCTCAACTGTGTGACCCACGTTGCAAGACGGGCCCCCAGGGCCCAGCATGGAGGAGCTTAATCACAGACGCACAGACAAGTAGCCCAAGTAATTAAAAAGGAATTAGGTTTTACTTGTGTCTCTCAAGGAACATTAAAGGGGCTCTAATTCATAACTCAAAAGGACTCTTCTAAAAAGCTATTTCCTTTCCTCCCCAGTTCTCTCACCCCTGCAGGCTTTAGAGAGCTGGGGCTAGGGGAACATTCACAAATTAATAAGCCACATCTTTGTCACACGTTATTTTCCTTTTTTGGGTGTGAATTGCCAGCTCATGCCTTTGGCACTCTTTCCTATTGTGACATTTGTATTTCTTTTTTGATTTGCACAAATCTATTTATGCATCTTGACAAGATACAGATTAAGTAGCCCCCTACCTTTGAAGCAGATGGTGGCAAAACCTCACATCCTTGGCTTGCACCCTCCACTATGGGATTCCAGGAATTCCTAGGGCCCTAAAAGAGTCCCCGAAACCTTCAGGTTCCCCTTGTCTGGCTCGTCCTTACCTCTATCCCCCCTTCCAACCTCAGATCTTAGAGGTGTCTGCGTATGAGTAGTCGTGAGGTTACCATAGAGACCTAGGCTACATTATATCATGTTAGTGGGCTGCAGCCAGCATCCTTTTATTTATTTTTTAAAATGAAGCAGAACAGACCAGAATGGAAAACATAAAAATGCTTCACAAGTAGTAAGGGTATTTTTTAAAAAGAAATAAAACATGATATATACACATATGTTGGGTCGTGTTGTAAATGTATTTCTTATATCAATTCGATAGGAGTCATTGAAATTTAGTGCATTGGGGCTTCTGGTCCTTGGCTAAGGGTTTGGGGATTTGACTTTTTAAATCATGCATGTTGAGGTGACCTACAGTTGGCCCTGTCTTTCTAGTGTTATTAGCCATGCAATAAATAAATCTGCTCCTCCCCTCGCCCAGGCCAGACCACACCCCGTGACTTACAAGTGCGACCACTACAGTTGTGGTTCCGCCTGCAGCCTGCGTGTGCCTCCCCCAGACTACCAACTGGCCTGCCACCCCCCGCTTCCCATCACTTCTTGTTCCAGGCCCCTGTTGCCTAGAGCTGAGAGATTTCACGGGGATCTGTTGGGAAACCCTCCCGCCTACTTCTCAGATGGGCTGTTCTTGTCTAGATCACAGCCATTTCCTCCCCCCTTACTGACCACGTTCTCTCCATCCATTCCAGGAGAAGCGGTTTCCTTGCCCCCCTGTCTGTCCACCGCAGGCATCACTCTGTGCCTCAGGGCTCTTAGTTTTCTATTTCTTAGGTCATTTTGATGTAATTTTGGGAAGATGAAGGTAAATCCTCAATTTCAAGTTCACGGGCTCGAAAGTGGAAATAGATTTTTAAAAATCGAAGTAAAACTCACATAATCTAAAACTAACCATTGAAAAGGGAGCCATTGGTTGGCACCTAATTCATTCACAATGCCGTGCAGCTACCACTTCTTTATCCCCTAAAAGAAACCCCATGCCCAGTAAGCGATCACTCCCCACTCTTCCCTCCCAACGCCCTGACAGTCACTAATCTGCGTCCTGTGTATAGATTTACCTGTTATGAACATGTTTTGTGAATGGCCTCACATGACACGTGACCTTCTGTGCCTGGCTTCTTTCCCTTAGCATAAAGTTCTTGAGGTTCATCCACATTGTGTTATTCATTTCTTTTTGTGGATTAATAATACTGTGTTCCTTTTTATGACTGAATAACTGTATTCGCTTCATTCGTTTTTATATCATCAAATAATATTTCATCACGTGTACATGCCACACAGTTTGTTTCTCCATTTGTTAATTGATGGACATTTGGGTTGTTTCTACCCTTTGGATATTGTGAATAGTAGTGTTGATCTGAATACGCAGATACATGTATTTATTTTAGTAACAGTTTTCCTTTTTTTTTCAGACAGAGTCTCTCTATGTTGCCCTGAGTAGAGTGCCGTGGTATCTCAGCTCACAGCAACCTCAAACTCTTGGGCTTAAGTGATTCTCTTGCCTCAGCCTCCCAGGTAGCCGGGCCTGCAGGCGCCCTCCACAATATCCAGCTATTTTTTGTTGCAGTTGTCATTGTTGTTTAACTGGCCCGGGCTGGGTTTGAACCCGGCTCCCTTGGTGTATGTGGCTGGCGCTATAACCACTGTGCTACCAGCGCCAAGCCACAGTTTTCTATTCTTTCAAGTATATATCTACAAGCGGAATTCCTGGATCATATGGTAATTTTGTGTTTAACTTTTTTTTAAACAATAAAATTTTATTTTCTCACAATTCTGGAGGCTGAGAGTCTGAGGTCAAGGTACCCGTGCGTTTGTTTCCTTTTGAGATCCCTTTGTGCGGCTTACGGATGGACATCTTCAGTGTTCTCAGATGGTCTTCCCCTGTGTCGGCCCACGCCCAGATCTCTTCTTATAAGGGAGCTATTCCAAGATGTTTAACTTTTTGAGGAACCATTAGACTGTTTTCCACAGTGGCCGAACCATTTTGTCTTCCCGCCGGCAGTGTACAATGTCTCCAAATCCCTGCCAAGTCTTACCGTGTCCTTTATTATCATTCTTCTAGCCATCCTGGTGGGTGTGGACTGGCATCTCATTGTGCTCTGATTTCCCATTTCCCTGTTGATCAGTGATGCTGAGCATCTCTCCATGTGTTTTTGGCCGTTTGTATATCTTCCCTGAAGGAATGTCTAGTCATGTCCTTTGCCCATTTTAAAAACTGAGTTATCTTTTTGTTGTTAAGTCGTAAGAGTTCTTTATATATTCTGGAGACTAGACTTGCTTTCGAATTCTGTCTTTGCCCAGGTCCCCATCTAGCTGTTTATGGGAAGGATGAACTTAGCAAGGGCTGATCTGAAGCTGGATGATCAAGGCTGGACTGAGTCGAGTCAGAAAAAGGCCTGTGGAGGTGGTCCCCGGCTCTCTGCCCCTGGTTCTGGTCTATTTAGCATTTTTACTTACAACTCTAAGGTGGTCACGACTGAAGTTTGAATGATGTTAAGTTTCTGCTTATCGACTGGGAAGCATTGATGGGTGATATGAAGAAATTTTCAGAAAGCATTAGTTCTGTGCTGAACAGGACCCGGGTGACTTAAGGCTCACACAACCCGGAAACCTCACATGTAAACTGCCCAGGAGCAGTAGAGAGGCATCTGATGTTCTGCAGGATGACACTTTCCTTTAGGGAAAGGGATGCTCACCATTACAGGTGCCGTAGGTGGGGAGGATCAGAGGTGGAGAGAGCTTAAGCTCATCTTTAGGAGTTAAAGGCAAGGAGATATTCTAGGGGGTATCATCTTGGAGAGGGCTGTAACTGAGCACAAGGCACCAGACTCTGTGGGCTTTGTAGGATTCTGAGGATTCTGCGATGTAATTCCCCCACAATCATTGTTCTACTACTCCCTCTCCAAAGCCTCTCAGTGACCATCAGCAAAACTCTGGAAATGCAAAGGACCTATGCTTGTCTTTGGGAGTATCAAGGAAAGAAATAGCTGTAGAGGCCAGAGAGGCTGAGGGGAACCCGAAAGAATATCACAGAGTATCGGGGTGTCCAACCTGTGGCCTGTGGGCTGCATTCTGATTTTGCAAGGATTTCATTTGCTTATATGTGGTATTGGGTACCATGAAAAGTATACACAGACATTTGACTCTTTTTTATTTTTATTTTTTGGCCAATCAGCTTTTGTTAATGTTTGTGCATTTAATGTGTGGCATGAGACAATTCTTATTCTTCCAATGTACAGAATGAATAAAAAAAAGGTTGGACACCCCTGTTAGATGATGGGGCTACTGCAGGGAAGTGGATTCTGATTCTTTATCACTTGCTGGTCAGAATGAATGAGGGAAACAGCTAATATTTAGGTATTTGAGTCAGATTCCAAGATGACTTGGATGAGTCGGAACAGTGAGTTGAAATTCAGAAAGAAAAGTAAAAAATCTAAGAGATGAGCAGAAGAAATGTCAACTCCTACAGTTGAGCCCTAAAACTCAAATGCACTCATATAGGATGAGGAAGAACAGGCTTGAAACACTTCACTTGAAGGGGGCTCAGGGTTTTGGGTGTTGGCATGACAAGGCTGTCAAAATGTGAATGTAGTAGAGAGGCACGTTGTCCATATCCAGGGAGGCCACAGCCCTGTCCTTTCTGTATGGGAGCTGGTCTCACATGGAATCATATATCCACTGTTTGAGGCCACCATGGGAAGGCATCTGTTGGACATGGGCACTGGAGCGTTCTCACAGCAGGGTGTCAAGGACAGGAAGAGAACGGAAGCCATATCTTACAAGCTGCGGTTGAAATACGATGTTTTGTTTGAAATAAACTGCAGTATTTGGCTTTACCCACATCAAGGACAGTCACAATGGCGTATTAGTTTCTTATTGCAGCTGTAACAAACGGCCACACACTTAGTGGTTTATAACAACACGTTTGCAACAATTTTACAGTTCTAGAGGTTGGAACTCACAGGGCTGAGATCTGGGAGTTAGTAGGGTGGTGTTGCTTCTGGAGCCTGCAGCAGAGAATCTGCTCCTCATCTTTCCTGGCTCCCTGGGGCGTTGCCTGGTGCATGGCCCCGTTCCGTCTGCAAAGCAGCAACCTTAGCAGTCTGACTTCTGCTTCCAGCGTCACCTCTTTTCTTACCTCTTGCCTCCCTCCTTCCCTTATAAGAATCCTTATGATTATCCTGGGCACTCCTGGAAAATCTAGGTTAATTTTCCAATCTCCAGGTTCTTAATCACATCTGCAAAGTCCCTTTTGTCACATAATGTAACCTATTCACAGGTTCTGGGGATTGGGCTGTGGACATCTTTGGGGGTTTATAATTCTGCCTACCCTAGGTGGAAAAGTGTTTTGTTTTCTTTTTGTTTGCAGGACTTCAGGAGATAGGACTAATAAATGAAGGTTACAGGGGGAGACATGTGGAACTAAGAAGAAATAGCCCTGTCTCATAGAATAGACTTTCTACAAGAGCTAGCGGGCTCGTTTTCTACGGCTCATTCCAGTAGAAGATCTGTGCTTGGAATAATGCTTCAGCAGGACTTCCTGAATCAGGTGGGGTGTTGGACCAATTGATAGTTCCAATTTTAAGAGTATTAATTTTACATAGACTTTTAGGCATGCCATTTCAGCTATTTGGTTTATGATTCAGGACATTAGACAAAGTTTGACACTTGGCATGTGACAGGACACAGGCACGCCCTGGCGTAGCAGGCCCTGGTAGTGGCCTGCAGGGCTCGCTCAGAGATCACCATTGCTGCCGGGCCAGCATCTGAGTGCAGGTAACTGTGACACTCTGTCAAGGTCTCTACTTAGCCCCTGTGTGGTCCAGGCTGCAGGGACTGGAAGTCAATGACACTATGAGCAGGCCTTAGGCAATGACAAAAAGAAATGGTGGATGAATCACCCAGTGTTCTCACCCTAGTAATTGCCGCAGTGAGAAGTTGCTTCATACCAGCTGCCCAGAGGGGCAACCTGCTCATTAAAGCTCCTCCAGGAAGCATTGGCTTCTATCCCTTCCCTGACTCTCTTTCCCATTCTCTGCTGTGCTTCCTAAGATCATCGCCCAGATAGACGCCCCCCTGTTCTTAAACTCTTATCTCTAAATATGCTTCTGGGGGGAGCCCGGACTAGGATGCAACAGAAGGTTTCTGGGAGAAACAAAACCTTCTCTGCCATGATACAATGTGAGCTAAAAGTTTCCTGGAGGCAGCACCACTCTTGTCGGCACAGACATTCTTAACATAATCTTCATTCTGAGAATTCTAAAATAGCTTCCTGCCTGCCCTAGCCATATGGAAAGTGCTGCTCTCAATGTTCCATCGGGAACAATCCCCTTACCACCAGGAGTCATGCACTTGTTCTTGGCATTTGCCTATGAAATGTGCATGGAATTCCTGTGGTCACTGAGTTGGTTGTGGGAGACAGTGTGATGTTCTGCACTTCCAGAATCGATTTTGTTTTTCAACTCTAAGCACCCAGTTGATGACGGGCAGGTGGCTTCGTTTCTTCCAGTCCAAGTTTTCTTAGTGTATCCAGTTTTTGGAGGGGAGTGGTGGTATATTTGGGATTGTGAGCTCGGTCCTAGCCCACTCCAGGCCTTCCTTCTCTTGCAGCCCCATACAGAGATGCGGCCAGGCTTGCTGGTGTGTTTGGAGTATGGTGAAGGCAGGGGCAGTATCCCTTTGTCGTGCCTGCTTTATGGACTGGCTGCAGCTGTGGGTGCCAGGCCAGTCTTGGGCCCTGGATAGTTGGTTGCCTTTTCTATTTGGCAGTTTGTGTTTCTCTGATAGCAGCGTCTCTATACCGTGCGAGGCACCCTCTGTCAACTAATCTCAGAGTCCTTGACTTGGGAACCCCGAGACATTTGGGCTCATCCTCTGCTCTCCCAAGAATCTCGCTCCTTCCTTCGCAGGCCGAGATGTATCCCACCAACTCCTGCATGCCCCCCTCAGCCTGGCTGTGCAAGAAACATCTGTGCATTTCCAACACTAAATCTCCAGTCAGCAAATAGCATGTAAGTCTCTCCTTTTCTCAAATCCCACCCGGCCCTTCCATTTCAGAGGGAACTCCCCTGTTTCTTTTTATTCCTTCTTTCAGTCCTGGAGGTGCAGGCAGAAGACGATTTAGATGCACCTGGCAAGAGCCACTTCCTTCCCTCCAGCTTGCACCCCTTGTACCGGTGTGCAGCCTTTCTACAGTTTACAGGGCAAGGGGTGGGTGGGGGCAAGTCGGGTCTGCCTGAATCCGTCCCCAGGTACACCCCACCTCCCTGTCTCCAGCTCAGAAGCTGAGAAAGTGGTGCTTTGTTTGCTGGCCCCAGCAATTTACACTTTTGAAGCAAATTGTGACCCTAGTCCTCATGTCAAAAAGAGTGTGGTCTCTGCATGTCCGTGGGGTGGGGGCAGAAGGGGAGCAGAGAAAGAAATCTATGCTGTTTGATGTCCCAGGATTTTCCTCCACAGAAATCATCCCCGGCCTTAGGTGTCTTGAAACAGCGGGTATGAACAGATGGCAGCGGCTCCTCAGCACCCTGTGTTCCTGGGCCGAGTCCAGCCACAGAGGGAGCACCGGGTCAGTGTGGCCGCCACAAGAGCCTTGCCCTTAAACTCTGTGCTGTTTCTTAGCAATGGCCTGGGGGCCCGACCCAGAGGTGGTGTTCACTGGGAAACTAGCCTAGCAGGGAGCTTGATGGCCTCCACCTCAGTAATCGAAAGCACATTCTAAATTTATCCTCAGTTACTCCTGCCTTGTGGCTGCTTGGTGCACGCTTGGTGTGGGGCCCGCGACAGATGGAGAGGTGGGCTTCCCAGTGGGTCTGGAGCATGGGCTTCGGGGAGTGCTAATGTTTCTCAGATCTCCTCTGCAAAGCGCCAACTGTGGTAACGCGGTGGCTCGGGCCAGGAAATGGAAACACGCTGCTGCTTAATTAAGGAGCCTCCCCAACTTGTGGGTGATGGGTGTGGTTTGTAAATACTTTATACACCTGTTACAG
Organism: Perodicticus potto; assembly: GCA_963574655.1. Lineage (NCBI taxonomy): Eukaryota > Metazoa > Chordata > Mammalia > Primates > Lorisidae > Perodicticus > Perodicticus potto. The sequence goes on from CAUYRH010034679.1 coordinate 28,505, forward strand.
CCACGTGTTGTGGGAATGCTCCTGGGCTCTGTCCAGGAGGGGTCCAGGTCTCCTCCACCACGATAACAATAGTGGAAATAATATCTGCCCCTTATTGAACGTTTAGTTTACCGAGCATCGTGCACTACAAGGCACTTTACCTGTGCTGTCTTGTGGAGTCCTCACAGCAGCCCTATAGGTACATGCTACTGTTGTGCTCATTCCATAGACAGGGAAGCTGAGGGCAAAAGGTTAGGTAAATAGCTCGAGCTCACAGAGCTGGAAAAGAGAGTGAGTCAGAACTCACACTTATATGGGGTAATTAGACAAACCTGGATTCTGAGCCCCAGATCGTTGTATATGCATGAAAATCTACCCACTTTTAGTAATAATTCAGCAAATATTTGAATGCCTTTTGTGATGGCTAGTTACATCAGTCCACCTGGCTGGGCCACGGTACTCAGGGATTTGGCCAAACATTATTGTAGATGCTTCTGTAAAGGTCATAACATTTATTTTTTTATTTTTATTTATTTTTATTTTTTTGAGACAGAGCCTCAAGCTGTCACCCTGGATAGAGTACCGTGGCATTACAGCTCATAGCAACCTCCAATTCCTGGGCTCGAGCGAGTCTTCCTGCCTCCTCCTCCCAAGTAGCTGGGACTACAGGCGCCCGCCACAACGCCCGGCCATTTTTTGGTTGCAGCCATCATTATTGTTTGGTGGGCCCAGGCTGGATTCAGACCCGCCAGCTCAGGTGTACGTGGCTGGTGCCTTAGCCTGTTGAGCCACAGGCACTGAGCCAATAACATTTAAATCAGTACACTGGCCTTATCCACTCAGGTGAAGAACTCAATAGAAAAAGCCTGACTTCCCTGGAAGATGAGGGAATTCTTGCAGCTTAGTGCCTTTAGGCCCAAACCTCAACTTTTCCCTGGGTCTCTAGCTTACCCAGAAGATTTTGGACTTATCAAGTCTCTACAATCATGTGAGCCAATTCCTTAAAATAAATCCCTCTGCATATATTTCTATAAGTGCATCCTACTGATTCTACTTCCCTGGAGAATCCTGACTGATACACCCGAGAATAAGAGAATGTTTTAATAAAATATGGCTCATTCATAGTATGGTATAATACACAGTGAAAGAAAGAACATCTCAGACATACGTATTTGTAGAGAAATAGAAACCAAAACGCATGTGTGCGTGTTTACATGAGTCTCTATTTTACTCTACGAGGACAGAGAAAGATGTGAAAGGATGTTCCCCTGATGGATGGTGGTGGTGGTTGTAGAGGTGTTGCTGGGGTGCGGAGTTATATTCATGATTTCTTTCTATACTTCTTTGTTGTTTGATTTGAGCCTATGTTACTTCTATGATTAAAAAGATTGCAAATTAGATAAGTATAATATATACAATTTGTTGATTTAAAATCTTCCTTCCTAGCTGGGCGTGGTGGCTTATGTCTATAATCCTAGCACTCTGGGAGTCTGAGGTGGGCGGATTGCCAGAGCTCATAGGTTTGAGACCAACCTGACCAAGTGGGAGATCCTGTCTCTAAAAATGCAAAATAGCTGGGCGTTGTGGTGGGTGCCTGTAGTCCCAGCTAGTAGCTGGGAGGCTGAGATAAAAGAATCTCATGCATCGTGAATCTCAGCTGAGATTGGCTGAGCCTCCCAGGTGGGAGGCTGAGATGAAAGAATCACTTGAGCCCAAGTTTTAGGTTGCTGTGATCTAAGATGCCACGGCACTGTACTGACAGTGACAAAGGGAGACTCTGTCTCAAAAAAAAAAAATCTTCCTTCCCTTCTGTGTCTGGAGGTGGTAGGCACAGTACAGCAGAGGTCTGTATCTATTTATTTTATGCCAATCTATATGGAAGTGCTCCCCTATCTGGAGAGAGTTGACTGGTGGTGCCTTGAGGCTGCTCCGAGTGCCACGGCCTCACCTACATAGTGTTCTAAATGAGTATCTCAGTCCAAGAGTGGTTTTAAAGGACCCTCCTTCCACAATTCCTGTCCTGGTTTCTGAGATCTGGGTGAGTTTGGTGGCCAATTAGGCGCAGCTAGGGAAGCCAAAGGTTGTGCTCCCTCCCTTTGCTGGAGGGTGTTATAGCTTAAGCCCTCCGTCCCATAGCTCTGGGATGTGTCAAGAAGCAGCTAGTCAGTGCTGGGCACTGTCCTCGGTGCTGAAAAAATCTACTGTGGCCTAGTTTCCATTCGCCATCAACTTTGATTAGAAGTTGCTGTGAGCTGTGATGCCACGGCACTCTGTCCAGGGTGACAGCTTGAGGCTCTGTCTCAAAAAAAAAAAAAAAGAAGTTTACAAGGCAGGAGCCATTCTGGAAGGCCAGATGAGTGGGAACATCTGGTCAGAGTCGCCTGGCATTTGGAATGTGGCCAACTGGACATTATTAGGGAAATGTCAAGAGGCTTGAACCTCTCGCCTTTGATCCTTTTGCAGGGTCAGCTGCTCATAATTGCAATTGACTGTTGGTCTGCCTGACTTAGTTGAATCAAGTTGAATCCTGCCAAGACCAATATCCCACCTCCCTGTCTGTAGACGAGCAGGGACTTTCTCACCTAAGACTGTCAAGGATGCTAAACACCTCCCCACTCCAGCCACTTTGAAGCAATTCAATACAACAAATATTCACCTGAAAAACAATTCACTGTTCCCATTTGATGCAAGGGCCTGATCAGGGACCAAAATATGACAAAACCCGGAAATTTAAGGTGCATAGAGCATCCTAATGCATGCACGTTGAAGAAGGGGCTCTCCATGAAGTGCACATCAGAACCACCTGTGGAGGTTTAAACAAGTGCAGGTTCCTGGGCTCAGACACCTGTGTTCTTTTAAAAATTCCAGGTGAAAAACACCGTGAGAGTCCTACGGGATGGAAGTTTGGTCTAGTAGTCATTCCCTATGTCTGAAATCTTGGGTGCAAAATGAAGAAGGATGAGAGAGGAGGCTGAAGGCATTAGCCATGTCGCAGTCAGGGCTGGCAATCTGCAGACCCAACAGTGATGGCTCCCAAAGTGTCTTCCCTCCTATTCTACATCTTGTCTGTATCTTGGGAAAGAGATGATGGGAGGGTGACAATAAACAGCTCACTATGATTATTGCTGCTGTTCTAGAAAGGATGCAAAGTGTCTGCATAATAGCAGGGGTCCTTCCTGCATAATAGCTGGGAGCCCCAGGTGGCTGAGACGCAGACGGCTTGCTGAGACATCGCGGACCTTAGGAATGGTGCAGGTTGGAGTCAGCACTTCCCCATCCCACAAGTGCAGAGAGAGAGGGGGCTGTCAATCAGATCGGCAGCTGGGGGTCTATAGCTCATGTAGGGAAAGAGCAATGTCTGGGCATCAGGAGACCAGAGCATTTAGCCTGGCACCTTGCTAAGAAACGGGTCAAACGCCCACTCCCCGCTTCTCATCTCTGAGCCCTTCTTGGATGATGAGCAGATGAGTTCAGATGGTCTGTGTTCCCGCCCTGTTTGGACTGCCCTCCCATCCATCCTATCAGCTTCAGACGCCAAGGTACAATAAAACAAATACGAACCAAATCGTTATATCCAGAAAACGTTAGTTACTCTATACACTTTTAAATTATAAAAGTAATATCTGCTCACTATAAATATTTAACTGACACAGAAATATCCAGAAGAATAAGAAAGATCTTTTTCTCTCAATCCTGTTCCCCAAAGACAACAACTGCAAACAGTTAGGGATGTCCTTTCCTCAGCTTTTATTATAGTATCTCCATTTTTTAAATTGTGAGCTTTACCAAAATTTAAATGCCAGAGGGCGAAATTGAATTCAGGCTGAGAAGTCAAGACTGGGTCTCTAGGGTTCTATGCAGAGAAGGGTCAGAAAGGCAGAGCTGAGCCTGTGGGCATTGTTAGGAGCACAAGTGGTGGGAAACTTTACCTTGAGTCAAGACAAAGGCTCCAGGCTGCGTGGAAAACTCTGGAAGTGCCCGCCACCACATTCCCTTGCACAAAAGTATTGTGTGGTGCGCTCAGGGAAGGATGGGAACTGCATTGGCAGGTGAATTCCTTAAGTGTGGAAGCTTTTCTTCCTGGCCTCAGGCTCTCGGCACTGTGTGCGAAAAAGATCCTGTCAATTCTCCTCATTTTATCTGGGAGTGACGGATGACTGGCTCACCCAGGTTTTCACAGAGTTGATGTGTGTGTGTGTGTACACATGTGTATGTATTTGTGTGTGTATGGTTGTGAGGAGCTGGCTGAGGTAGGTTTGTGGGAAAGGAAAGGACTGTTCCCTCAGTGGCAGGGGGCTTTCATCCCAGATGGGGCTCACGGGCCATGTCCACAGGACCTGAATGGCCTTCATGGTGGCTGGATCCTCCAGCCTGAGAACAGAGACTGGCCTGCAAGGAGACCTCTGTGCCTGCTTGGGAGGTGCTTTTGTGGGGAGGCAAGTTTAAAGCCCAGTTAATTAGAATTAGTCCCTCCCCAGATTTCTCAGGAGTCAGCTCCGACTAGAGGCTGAGAGGGCTAAGGACTGCCCTGGGAAGGTCAAGGCCAAGCACTTAATGAGATCTACCCACACACAGCAGCCCGAGGGCTCTCTGTGGCTAGTCATCATCCTTGAACCCTAAAGCCAGTTGTGGTGCTGATGTGTTAAGCCCCCAGTCCTACCTGACTCAAGCCTCCAGATATGGCCACACTTCCTGTGGCTCCATGTATTACCAGAGTGTCCCGAGAGTCACCATACATGGGGAAAAATGGGAATTGTTGCTAAATGTTCCTTTATTTACAAAATAGCTATTACAAAAATTTAAAAAATATTTCCAAAATATTCTCATGTGTCATGGCGAACATTTCCCAAGATACCTGTTGTTATAATTTTTCCTATGTACGGTGACTTTTGGGACACAATGTACAGTAGAACCTCTGTAAGTTGATCACCCAAGGGACTATAACAAGCTGGTAAACATATAGAGATGGTCAACGCAAGGAATTAGGCCTACCGTGTTGATATGCATGTGTGGTCTATCAAAATTAGATCAACTTAAGGAGATGGTCAATGTGGGGAGGTTGTCTACTATGGAGGCACCACTGTACTTTCTTTCTTTCTTTTTTTTTTTTTTTACAAAACAGAAACATACTACACATATTATTTTCTATATATTTTTCTCCTTCACTGAACATTTTGTGTATCCCTTTGCAAGTCAATGCATAGAGACCTACTTCATTCTTTGTAATTACTATGTACTATTCCATAGAATATGAGGTTTGCAGGTTTATTTTTTTCTATTATAAACAATTTTACAGTAAACATCCTGGCTCATATGTCTTTTGAACTGGAACTTTATTTCAGCTGGATAGATTCCCAGAAGCAACATTTCTCGTGGGTCAGAGGAGCGCCACATCCTTAACTTTAATAAATCCTAGTAGATTGCATTCTAAAAGGGTTGAGATAATTTACAGTTCCACCAACGGGGTGTGTGAGTGGCCCTTTCCTCAGGCTCTTGCCAGCGCTATATATTATCGATCGTTTTAAATTTGGAGGGTAAAAAGTAGAATCACATTTTTGTTCTCATTTGCATTTCCTTGAAAACTAAAGAGGTTTTGCTTTAGTCCTAAGCTGTGCTCCGTGCATTGTCTTTGCTGATGAGTTGGGTTGGGGTTTCATGTGAGTATAGAAGGTGAAGACCTTTCCGAAGGTCCCGATAAACGAGAAAATCCCATAAAGGTTATGTCGAACAGTTGGATGAAAATATTTCAGATTGTATATGAAGCCTGCACACTGTACCCCATGATTGCACTAATGTACATGGCTATGATTTAATAAAAAAAAATATGGGGTGTTCCCTCCAGGCCATTTTCTAGGTCACCTGGAGGCGTCCGGGGCTACCTCCATGCAGATGAAAGTGTGCATTTATGGCACAAACGGAAGCAGCTTAGAAAAAGAGAACTGTGGTTGCCTTCCTCATAGTTAGAGTTGAGTATAAATGGATGAGCTTTTTGAGGAGGCAGTGAGCTCTTTGTTCCTGGAAGGATTTAAGCAGCTATCAGCAGAAATCTTCCACTGGAGGTGCCCCCCCAAATATATACACATTTTAAGTGATCTTGTGGGAGTAAAATCGATCGTTCCCCCAAACTGTATGAATGGCAAGTAAAATGGATGTGTGTGGCATGTCTAGGGACACTGGGCCAGTCATGGTACCTTCAATTCTAACATCTCTTAAAAAGTATGTACATTTTGGGGGGCACCCTCTACATGCGTTCCTTAAAGATGGAGTGGGAATAAAGCATGCCTTCCTGGATCTCAGCATCTAGTGAGGAGGTCATACAGCGAAGCACATGATGTTACGTATCCTTGGGGGATTGCTTCCAGGATACCCCACAGATACCAAAATCTTCACGCGCTCAAGTCCCTTATATAAAATGGTGTGCTCTTTGCACATAACCTACACGCATCCTCCTGTGTACTCTAAATCAGCTCTAGATTACTTATAATACCTCATGCCATGAAAATGCTATGTAAATAGTTGTTATACTGTATTGTTTAGGGAATAATGACAAGGAGAAAAGTCTGTAGATGTTCAGGATTCCATTCATTTCTTTTCTGAACATTTTGACTTATGGTTGGTTGAATCCACAGATGTAAGACCCATGGATATGGAGGGCTGACTGCACGTGTTTAATTATAACTATGATAAGTGCTAAAAAAGAAAAGTATGAGGAAACCTAACTTAGTATAGAGGAGTAAGGGAAGGCATCTCTGAAGGGCATCTGTAAGATGAGAGCCGAGAGGTGAGCAAGAACTGGCCAAATGAAGGGGGTGGTGTCCCAATCAGAGAGGGCAGCTTGTGTGAAGCCTCTGCTGGAACCTCTGTGCTGTGCAAGGACCTCAGCCCAGGTGACCTCATTGCCCTCATCAGAAAGTCCTTGTCAGGGTGACCCCCACCAAATGGGCCCAATGCCTCCTCCTTTGATGGTGCTGGCTTTGTCCCGTTGGTCATTGACTCAGAGGCACCCAAAAGACAGGGACCCATGGAGGAATCTTAATAAATACAGTGGAAACCAAGAGAACAGGAAAAAGTTCCACATCGTTCTGGAGTGGTGAGATCCGAAGTACCTTTAAAAGAGTGTTACGGGTTGAACTTGGTCCCCATGAAAGATGTTGAAGTCTTAACCCCAGTGTCTGTGGGTATCGTCTTTTGGAAATTAGGTCTTTGCACACGGCACATGATCAAGTTAAGATGAGGTCATGGGGTGGGCCTTAATCCAATATGAGCTATGTTCTTACAGAAAGTGGAAACTTGGGGCACGGAGAGAACGCCTCATGAAGATGAGGGCAGAGGTCAAGGTGAAGCATCCACAAGCCAAGGAATGCCAAGAGCTCCAGCAAATCAGGGGAAGTTAGCAGGAGGCAAAGGAGGCCTCCCTTGGGTCTCAGAGGGAGCGCGGCCCTGCCCTTGGTTTCAGACTTCTGGCCTCCAGATCTGTGCGAGAATCATTTTCTGTTATTTTAAGCCACAGGCCGTGTGTGGTTACGCAGCCACAGGAAAGTAATATAGCTCCCAAGAATGAAGTTTTTTGGGCACCAGACAAGAGAACCCAAGCCTGGTCCCCATCTGGTCAAGTCTACATCTTGTTCTGAAAAGCTATTGTCTGGTGCTGCTCATGAATGACGGGAAGCTGGTTTGGGGGTGTGGTCATCATGTGCAGGGCAAGGTGGTGGACGAGGATCTGCCCTGTACCCACTGAGCCCCAGCCTTCTTCCTCAGGCGAAGCAGAGACCAACTTTCCGCAGCTCTTGAGAGTCACAGCCACTTCCCTTCACTCCCCCACCCCCAGTTAAACATTGGACTTCACCAGGCAGCTGGTGTTTGGGGTAAAAAATAGGCACGCAGGGCTCTGGCAACATGATAGGGATAGGAACTTGTAGCAGAGGGAGGCAGGAACGGCTTGGCGGCAGAGCTGGTGTTAATTCATTCAAACAGTCTCTCCCATTGACTTAGCCTTTTCCAGCTTGCAAGGTGTTTTTGCATTCCTTTTCTTGGAGGCTCCTGGCAAGATTCCGGGGAGGTAGGCTGATGGGGAGTGGGGTGGTGGTGCGATGTGCTGGAAAGACAAGGGTCTCATGACCAGAGAGATGAGCAGAGTAGGTAGGAACAGGTGCATCCCCCACCCCACCAGACTCTCACTTCTCAGCTTTGAAGGGGCAGAGCGTTGAGCTCAGCAGTTGGCCTGTTTTGTTTGGGGGCAGCTCCCGCAATACTCACCGCTTTTGCGAATGGCTGGCTGGGCGTGGGGGTTCCCTGGAAAGAAGACTCTGAGCACGCAAGATATTTATTGGGAAATATCTTGGGGACTAATGTCTGTGGAAGGGACGGGGAGAAGGTTGGACTGGGATGAGGAGGGAGCTTAGCTGCAAAGCCATCTTCCCTGATGGCCTCCAAGACCCGGTGGACAGCCCTGCAGCCGACGACCCTTGACAGCCACCTCAAAATGAGGCTAGAAGGCTGGCTCTTTTTACCCCTGGGTTGATGAGCCACGGATGCCACTGCCCCAGAAAAGGAGGCATGATATTTCTCTGAGCCACCCCTGGGAGAGGAGACCAGGAGAGGGCTCATCTGTCTGCAGCACTCCCAGCAGCCGGGGAAGGGGCCCTGGTGATGCCCCACAGTGCTACTAGAGGGGTCTATGAGAAAATGGGAGTGGTGGGTGGGTAGCAGTTGTCAGAATCCTCCCGATGCTGAGTTCCTGGGGTATTGAAGGGGCTGGAGGAGGCCCAGGGAGTGATATCTCCCAAGATTACATTGTGGAGAAGATGGGATTTACTACAAAGATTTTGAGCAAACTCACAGCAACGCTATTTCAAGTGGTTAAGACTGGTCAGTGACATTTCCAGGGGGAAGTCATCCCAGAGTTCCCACCTACTTCTTGTCCAAGCCACAAACCATTCCTAGGCTGGGGGCAACATCTCAGAACTGATCAAACATCTGTCAATGGTTCTGAATTCAGCAGCCTCAGGGCACAGGGCTGGAACAGACACTGGCAAAGTGTTCATGCATCTCCCTTGGTCCATAGGAAGTGCATAGGCTTTGAGGCCACAGACCCCATTTCAGGTCCTGGATCTGAAGCTTTCTGGTTCTTGGGTAAGTTACTTGCAACTCTCTGAACTTCAGTTTCTTCCCCTACAATAGGAGATAGGAATACCCACCCATAGGGCTGTTGGGAGGGTTAAATGGAGTAATGAATATAATGCATTTGTTTTGGAGAAGTGGTTAGAAGCATGTTAGTTTTCCTTCGGTTGTTGCATTTCATAAAAATGTTAATTGTAGTTAATTGAGAGGAATATTTGTGTGTGTGTATGTGTATCTATGTACATACACACACACACACACATACACACACTCCCTTTGTTACTATATTTGCTGGGCACTCACTGTGTTCCCAGCCCTATACTAAGACCTTGGGGAATGAAGAGGGAAGAGAATATTGGGTCCCTTGCAAAGAGCTTTTAGTCTAACAAAGGTGAAATAAAACCCCTGTGAAGTAATAATAATAGTAATCTCTTCTACATTTATGATTTAATTTAATCTTACAGCAACCCCATGCCAAAGATATTCTTTTTTTTTTAATTTTTTTTATTAAATCATAGCTGTGTACACTAATGCAATCATGGGCTACAGTGTGGTGGTTTTATATACCATTTGAAATATTTTCATCTAACTGGTTAACATAACCCCTTTTTCAGATGGAAAAACTGAGTCTCAGAGGAGGGAAAGGACTTGCTTGTGGGGTCACAGGGCAGATCAGTGGTGATGGGACAGGAACTAGAACTCAGGGCTCTTTGGCCTCAAACCCCATGATCTTTTCAGGGGCACCGGGGAAGCTACAACTCCTGGCTCATCAGTTTCCACCCACATGCGATAGAGTGAAGCTGTCATTCCTGAGACAGAGACCGAATGGTGGGTGGAGCTGGTGAGGGGCTGAGTGCGGTAACTGCTAAGAGGAGTCTGGGGCCAAGGAAGAAGGACCAAGGAGTGGGGTGTGGGAGGCTGTGGGGCCTCCAGGCCTGTATGAGCTGGGTACTGTCAGCCTTCTTGGTGTCAGGCTGCAAGTCCTTGCCTGCCGCTGAGCCTGGTCTTTCCATGTACAGTGAAAAGACAGGATTCTGCCGTGCCCGAAATTCCTTCTGGCTCCACCTTTCTGAGATGCTGAAGTGACCTTGATCTGAAAGGAAGGGCTGACATTGTGGGATGTGGCAAACTTGGATGACTCCTGCTTACAAAGATGTTGAGAATGGAGTTTGGAGGAGGGAGGCTGTGGGAAATTTTTAAAATTGCTTATTTAAAACCATTTTAAGTGTATAATCAAGCAATTATGAATACATTTATGATGTTCTGCAACCATCCCCACTAACTCCAAAACTTCATCATCACCCCAAACAGAAATTCTGTATGCATTATGCTTATAAGTCCCTATTCCCTCCCCTCCCCAGACTCTGGAGACATCTAATCTATCTTTTGCTTCTGTGAATTTGTCTATTCTAGATATCTCCTACAAGTGGAATCATATAGTATTTTTCCTTTTGTGTCTTGCTCATTTCATTTAGCATCTCATTTTTTTTGAGACAGACCCTCAAGCTGTCGCCCTGGATAGAGTGCTGTGGCATCACAGCTCACAGCAACCTCCAACTCCTGGGCTCAAGTGAGTCTCCTGCCTCTGCCTCCCAAGTAACTGGGATTACAGGCGCCCACCACAACGCCCGGCTGTTTTTTTGGTTGCAGCCGTCATTGTTGTTTGGCCGGCCCGGGCTGGATTCGAACCAGCCAGTTCAGGTGTACATGGCTGGTGCCTTAGCCCTTTGAGCCACAGGTGCCGAGTTGATCATTTAGCATCTTTTTGAGATTTGTCCATGCTGTATAATAACGCACATCAGAACTTCATTCCTTCCTATGGCTGACTACACATTGTTAAGTGAACACCAACGTTTTGTTCATTCATTCATTCATCTGTTGATGGTCACTTGGGTCATTTCCACCTTTTGGCTGTTGTGAATAACTCTGCTATGAGCACTGATGTGTAAGTCTGTGTTTGAGTTCCTGATTTCAGTTATTTTGGGGTATGTACCTAGGAGTATATTGCTGGGTCATGTGATAATTCTATTTTTAACTTTGAGGAACAGCCAAACCACTCTCCATAACAGCTGCTCCATTTTGCAGTCCCACCAGCTAAGTACGAAGTTCGGATTTCCCTACATCCTCACCAGGACCCGTTTCCTTTGACTTTTTTCACTGTTAGCATCTTGCATTCTCCTAGCTGTGAAGTGATATCTCATTATGGTTTTGATTTGCATTCTCCTGATGACTAATGATGTTGAGCATCTTTTCATGCGCTTGTTGGCCATTCATATATCTTCTTTGGAGAAATATCTATTCAAGTCCTTTGCCTACTTTATAATTGGGTCGTCTGCTTTATGGTTATTGAGATGTAAGAGTTCTTCATATATTCTAGATATTAAGCTCCTATCAGATAGAGGATTTGCGAGTCATTTCTCCCATTCTATAGGCTGTCTTTTCACTTTCTTGATAAGAGACTTTGAATGTACAAAAGTTTTACATTTCGATGAAGTCCAATTTGTCTATTTTATTCTTTTCTTGCTCATGCTTTGGTGTCATGTATAGAATCTTTCACCAAATCCAAGGTCATGAAGAGTTGCCCCTGTGTTTTCTCTTAAGAATTTTATAGTTTCAGTTCTCTGATCCATTTTGAGTTAGTTTTTATATATGCGGGAAGGTAGGGTAAATTGCTTTTTGAAACGTATTTTGTTAATGTGGTTATGCTATTTTTTTCAACAGAAAGAAAAATCAATATTTATAAGTTAAAATAGAAAAGAAACAGAGAGACCCGAAGTGAAGCAAACAGGGCCAGCAGCTCTTAGATGCTGTCACACACAAATGCAGAATTAAGTTTCCATTGCCTGGAGCAAGAGGTTTTATAAGCTTTATTCCAGTCCTAACCAGGATGTGGGTGGATACGAGGCTCCGGAGGCTCTTTCAACCAGTGCTCTCAGAATGTAATATGTACATGGATGACCTGGCATCTTGTTAAAATGCAGATTCTGATTCATTGAATCTGGATAAGGCTGGAGAGTCTGCATTTTTCTTTTTTTTTCTAAATTTTATTTTATTTTGGTAAGAACACTTAACATGAGGTCTACCCTCTTAAATTTTTAAGGATACAATATAGTATTTTTGCCTATAGTTTCAGTGTTGAAAAGTAGATCTCTAGAACTTATTCATCTTGCTGAAGTGACACTTTGTACCCCTTGACTAGTAGCTCCCATATCCCTCTTTCCCCAGCCCCTGGCAACTGCCATTCCACTCTTAGCTTCTATGAATCTGACTGTCTTAGATCCCCCATAGACCTGGGATCACGCAGGAGAGCACCGTCAGCCTCCACATCTGCAGCTCTTCATCCAGATGCAACCAATTGGACGAATGAAATACTGTATTTGAATGAAAAAAAATGGGAAAGAACAATAAAACAATAAAAGATAATACAAGTAAAAACCAATACTGTATAACAAATATTTATACAGCATTTATATTGTATCAGTTATTGTAACTAATCTAGAGATCATTTAAACTATATGGGAGGATGTGCTATATATAAATTATATGCAAATACTATATTTTTTTATATCAGGGATTTGAGCATCTGTGGATTTGGTTTCCCTGGTAGGGGGGTGTCCTGAGACCAATCCCCCATGGACAGTGTGAGATCTTTGCCTTTGTGTTATTGGTTCGTTTTAATGAATATAATGTTCTTAACATTCACCCATGTCATTATCTCACACTTCTTGGGATGGTTATTATAAAAAAATACCCCCAAAGACAAGTGTTGGTGAGGATGTGGAGAAACTGGAATCCTTTCATGCCGTTGGTGTGAATCCAAAATGCTATGGAAAACAGTACAGAGGTTCCTCAAAAATTAGAAATGGAACTATCATGAGATCCAGTATTCATCCAAAAGAATTGAAATCAGGGTCTTGAAGAAGGATGAGCAGTCCATGCTCACTGCGACCCTGGTCACCCCAGCGTCTACCAACAGGTGAGTGAATAAACAGAACGTGGTTCACAGAGACAATGGAGTATTATTCTGCTGTCAAAAAGAAGGAAATTCTGGGTGGCGCCTGTGGCTCAAGGAGCAGGGTGCCGGCCCCATATACTGGGGGTGGCAGGTTCAAGTGTGGCCCTGGCCAAAACTGCCAAAAAAAAAAAAAAAAAAAAAAGGAAATTCTGCAATATGCAACTTCCTGCATTTCTTTGCTTTTTTAAAATTTCAGATTTAGGGAGTACAGTGTTTTTTGTTAGCAACCTCTCAGATGATGCTGATGCTGGTGGCTCACGGATAGTCCGACTGCTGCAGAGATCAGTGACGATGCAGGGATGGGTGAGATGTGTACCCTGCTCTCTGTCTGCCTCCTACTTTTTGCCATGGGAGATGGAGAGAATAATGGTCAGGGCTGAGATGGCCTGTGAGGAAAACAGGCAGGGGCCTGAAGCCCAGCAGAGGTTCCAGTTGAGGGGTCCACCTTGCAGCCTGGAGCACTGGTCCTCAGTGAGCAGATGAACTGAGTGAAGCCCTTGGGGTGAAAGATTTAAGAAGGCACTCACTCTTGGGGTCCTGCAAACGCAGGTGAGCCATGTGTGTGGCTGAGACATCAAGGGCTTCCTTAAATGTCATGCCCTCGGTACTGCACTTGCCTCATCCTGGTCCCTGCCTCCGGTTCAGAGTCCACCTGGGGGCTCTCCTGGCCCATCTGGGATGGAAAGAACAGATCTAGCCTGAGATCTTTGAGGGCTCCAAAGGAATAAATGTGGAAGTTCCTATAAAGGATTCCCCAGTGATCAGACCCAGAGGCGCTACATAATCTTCAGGGTAAGTGAAAAAGGAAGATTCAAGTATTGTTAAGAATTTCAAGATGGCAACAGAGGAGCTTTCAGCCAAGATGGGCCTTTCTGATGGTGGGGACCTGTGCCACTGTATACATCACAGGCTTATGAATCCTGCCCAGGGCAGCGTGGCATTGAGAGGATGGACAGCGTTGCCAGGTGGGGAGCTCCCTGGCTGTGGGCTGGTAAGGAGCCCATCTAGCAGTGGAGAACTGCCCTCAAGGTTGCAGGCTGCAGGCTGCGTTGCTGGGCTGTGGGGTGCTGCTCTGAGGGAGGAAGGAAGGCTTCTGACCCATGGCCCTGGGGCTGCCAGGGCCAGCCCTGATAATAGCCCTTTATCTTAGGCTTTCAAAGCTGCAGGCGAAAGTAAGAGATGCTTCATCTATTCCCAGAGCAGGTGGGGAGAGACTTTGCCCGGGGGCTCCATCTTTACACAGAACCTCAGTTGGTAGGGGTCTCTGGAGGTAGGAGGAATGCTGGCAAAACCCTCCCAGTGGAGACAAGCAGAAATAGTCTGCCTGGGAAGCTTGGGGAGCGTTTCTGGCGCAGTAGAGTTTTGCAGAAGCTATCTGCTTGCAGGAAGGATAGAGCTGTTATGGGTAAGGAGAAGCCATAGCTCTGGTCGGCTGACAGCAGACCTCAGCCTTCCCAGACCTGCAGCTCAGCTGGAGGCTGATCTCTCCCTGGTCTGGAAGCCTGGCCTTTCACCATCCCCACCCTGTACTCTCCTGAGAGACTCAGGACTCAGAAATGGCACTGTTCAGCAGTCCTGAGCCAGGCCAGGCCCAGTTAGGATTGGAGGTGGCTGTTGGGTCTGCCAAGGGTGGGAGTCATGTGGCCTTGACTTAGATCCTCCCAGACTCCCCCAGGCCATAGTCTTTGACTCCAAGACCCAGTGGGATACTCCTGCCTGGCCTGGACCCTGTGACCCCTTTGCTAGCTCTCAAGTCTGGGCTGGAGACTTTTTGCTCCAAATCCAGTTTCTGAAGTACTGGGACCCCAAGGGCACCTCAGGTGGATGAGAGCTGGAGCAGAGCCTTCCTGAACTCTCTCATAGCACGTGCTGTGGACTATGCAGAGATTTATACATGTCATATACATGTCATATACATTTAATATTCATATCGACCATATGAGGTAGACGCCATCATTATCCCTGTTTTAGAAATGAGAGATTGAGGTGTGGAAAAATTATGCAACTTGCTAGGTTGCACAGCTAGCTAGTGGTGGAATTTGAACCTTGGGATATTGGCTGTCACTGCTATTTCTTTAGAGTTTTTTTGTGTGTATTTTTTTTTATTTATTAAATCATAGCTGTGTACATTAGTGCAGTCATGGGGTACAGTGTGTGGGCTTCATATACAATCTGAAATATTTTCATCCACCTGTTCGACATAACCTTCATGAGACTTTCTCATTTATTATGTGAAAACATTTGTGTTCTGCATTTAGTAGGTTTCACCTGTCCCTTGCAAGATGCACCATAAGTGTGATCCCACCATTTGCTCTCTACCCACCTACCCTTCCTCTCCCCCTTCCCTCCCTATTTAAAAAAAAAATTTTTTTTATTAAATCATAGCTGTGTACATTAATGCAATCATGGGGTACAATGTGCTGGTTTCATATACAATGTGAAATATTTTCATCAAACTGGTTAACATAGCCTTCATGGCATTTTCTTAGTTATTGTGTTAAGACCTTTATATTCTGCATTCAGTAAGTTTCACCTGTACCATTTTACATTTTTTTTTTTTAGTTTTTGGCTGAGGCTGGGT